>SZWC01003743.1:0-10051 GCA_023375785.1 Penium margaritaceum
TTCTAATAATTTTTTCTGACACGGTGGGTTTTTCGATACTCATATTTTG
This sequence comes from Penium margaritaceum, assembly GCA_023375785.1. Lineage (NCBI taxonomy): Eukaryota > Viridiplantae > Streptophyta > Zygnematophyceae > Desmidiales > Peniaceae > Penium > Penium margaritaceum. The sequence continues at coordinate 50 of SZWC01003743.1, forward strand.
GACTTCTTTGGATTTGTAGCGGATTGGATGGAATCCTTGGCCGACTAGGCCAAACGCGCGGCGCTTGAGGGTCTCCGACCCTCAAGCCACCCCGTCCAACCGCCCACAGTCCCAGGTGACCCCGCTCGAGCCACGTGGCTCCTTCGACCGGTCGGCGTGGCATTGCCATGCTACACTCCCCCCCACTAGGTTTGAGAGCCGCCTCAACATCTTCGGTAATCCCAACCTGGGATTCGAGGCCTGGAGCTATGATACCAATGTAGCGGATTGAATGGGATCCTTAGCCGACTAGGCCAAAACCGCGGTGCTCGAGGGTCTCCGACACTCGATCCATCGCGTCCAACCGCCCCTAGTCCCAGATGACCCCGCTCGAGCCACGTGGCTCCTTCGAACCGGTCGGCGTGGCACTGCTACGCTACAGGACTCCTCATTGCAGTTTATTCCTTCTTGTTTGTGTGCAATGTGACAGCAAAGAGAACGAATTGAGTGTCCTTTCCTCGCTTGTTTACAAAATATTGAGGCATGTGGCTGCCTTTTGCCAATGATTATCAGTGGGGGTTTTGTTTTTTAGGTTAATGTTTGGTGTCTTCTTTATGACGCGACGACTTCGCATCGTCCAACCCGTTCCTGCAGCCGCGCAGGAACGTGTTGGACGAACATGGTCGAGCCGAGCTGTTGCAGTCCATTCCATGCAAATCGCGACAACATTGTGCATTACACAAAGTACATCAGTTGTGTGCCACCGACGTTGAGCGGCGGGGGTGGGGGTGTCGAAGGGAGAGGGGGGGGCACCTCATGCTTGTTGACGCCATGCACTCCATTCGTTGGCTAGTTGTAGCTATACCTGGCCCACGATGATTAGCCAAAGCTAGTTGGACATAGGGGTGTCAACCAACGGGGTTAGGTTAACTCCCGGCTTGTTCTTCTTTTTCGTCATTGTAATGACTGACAAATTACGAAAAGAGAATCCAAAATTAGGATCGGTAGCCGTACGACGCATCAACATATGTCAAGGAAATACGTTTGTTGAAAGAAATGGTAAGTAGACGACTATAGTTGACAATCCTTCAAACACTCTACTTATCGCATTTTATGTAAGGAGACAATGAGGAGCGTCTATGACATGAACCTAAACAGTTTCTTGAACTCCATTTGTCGCCATTCAGACGATCTAACGATCGTCGTCTTTTGCTTAAAAACACGGTCCACAGACTAATTATTTTGGAGGAGGGAGAAGGAGAGATGGAATGTCCAATGGCTACAATGGACGTTAGAACACTAGACTGTTTGAGGATTAATCAGCGAAACTGCAGAAAATAAGGAAGCATACTTTTATACGGTAGATGGATAAGGAATTCTCATCCATAGAAGGGAAGCTTAAAGCGCAAGCAAGGTTATGTCTTTGGCACCTCCGTCGCAAGGTTTTCCCACAATTCTATGTATCGTATTGCACGATATATATAACAAAAGAAGCAAGGGCGAAGAGCTTGCACACCTTTTATTGTGGCGAGTGGTCTATGTCAATAAGGAGATCATACTAAAAAACCCCATAGTAAGAGTATGACAAAACCCAACTGTTCGATCCATCTGGTCGATAATTATTGTGTCGCCTTCTTTTCTCATAAAGAATATTCCCTCGACGATAAGGAGTACTACGAGCTGATTGACTGTCGTCGGAAACCCAATGGTCGTTTTCTATTCGCATGGTTGCAGGACTTGTAAACAAAGGAATATAAGAACTTCTAAAAGGAGTAAGTTAATAGGTCCTCGTGAACGAACATCACTTGTCACATCTAAGATGGTGGGTCCATTATGCAAGATTCACAATGTCTGGGAGCACCAGCCTTGGCTTCCGCTTGACTCGTTTCGTGGGTATCGGAGTCATCACGTGTTAAGTTTCCATGGCATGGTTCTTTTTTTAATTTTGGGCAAAAATCTTTTCTTGTTGGAAATGGAAGCCGAGTGATGGTTTATGTATAAAAATTTTACGAACAACCTAACCACTGATTTCTCTACATTGGAAGCATCACCACCACTTTTTGTCTTTTTAGGGTGTAATTTTCATCCACACTTCACAATTCCTTACAGAAAAAAGTGTCCTCCTCCTTCTCCAAGCATTTCCAAAGATTCAGTATGCATAGAAAGACTTTTTTTTTACAAGCTTCCTCGAAATGATGCTTTCACGAGCTACATTTTGCTTGAAGTAGCAAACTCCACAACAAGGTCTAGTAATGCAACGGATTGAACGGAATCCTTGGCCGACCAGGCCAGAATTGTCATGCGCGGTCGGTGCCACATGGATCGAACGGGGTCCCTGGCCGATGGGCGGTTGGATAGGATGGCTTGAGGGTCAGAGACCCTCAAGCACCGTGGTTTTGGCCTTGTCCGCGAAGGATTCCCTCCAATCCATTGCATGAAACCAATAGGATGCTAATACAACATGCTTTCTTGTCTTGGCAAAGATGGTGGCATTCGGTTTATATCGGGATGCGATTTGCCGGAGGGGCCCCTGAATTCAAAAATGTGGAGATGGCTACTCTCCTTGGAGATTCATGTTAGAGGTTTTACCTTTGGGCCTCAATGTGGGCCCACCTCTTAGGAAGAGGGGAACTAGAAGGGATCTTTCAAATTTCATTGTGCATGCCAAGGTGAAATAGTTTTCCTTATTGTAGAGATGTAAAAACAAACATTTGTGTTTGGTTAGGTTACCTAAATTAGAGTGAAAGTCAATTCATGACGATGAAGGGTTTAAATAATCTATCACCTACATGAAGTGTTCCTTCACTTTGTTTTGAAAACAAGTGTGTGATTCCCCCTTGCAGCACTTAAAAATCATTACTATATTCTTCTGTGGAATAGAGCACATATTGTGAATCAAGTCTATCATTACCACTGTCACAGGTCAGAGAATGGGCAAACATTGCACATCACTATAACATGAAATCAGGGTATGTAACCTTTTGCCTCATTTGTGGAGAAATGTCCTCTGTCTATTGTTTGTAGTCCAGTTGAGATTCTTGATGGGTGGTCTTCAATCTTAGGGTGACTTTCCTATACTTAGCTCTCGCGTTTTAGTTCATTCCAGCATGGAATGAAAAGTTATTGAACTCGTGAAAGTGAACCTCCATTGCAAAGTAGGGTAAAAACAAGAAACCAATATCAGTGAACAAGCTTAGTCCCAACACATAATTTACCACATCTATTCGTGCCCAAAGGCAAAACATCCATGGCCCCATTGCGACACCAAGTTCCTATAGCAGCCGAATGAGGCCCTTCGAACCAAAGAGTGTGGTGAATGGCCAGTTGTGGTGTACGCGTGATGTATAGAGAGGTTTGCTAGGTATTTGGACTTTACGTTATCAACACATGCAAGAAAATAGTTTTTTCCACCTCATGCTAATGTTCCTAATCCTCTTATGCACCAGCTGGTTTACGTTGCTTCACGCTACCAGCCATATCAGATCACACCTAAACGCACGGTGGCCATGTTCAATCCTCACGGCCAACTGGAAGTTCAACCAATTAGTGAACACGTAGAACGCTATTGTCAAGCTCGTCCACAGTTTCTTCCAAAGCAAACACAACATCCGACTTACCAAGGCTGATGGGAAATCTATAGTTATTTTCACACCATAAAGCATTAGCATCAGCCGGATGGCCTCTTGCCTCTTAGACATTGAGATTCTAATGCCGAATCCGACATCGTTTTGTCTTGATGTGTGTTTCCACAATGATGCACATCACCTGCAATAGAGTTGGGTGTTGAAAAGGGATATTCATTCTCTTGAAATATATCCAGAAAAGAAACAGAAATAATATTGGAGATGCCCTGGTGATCTCACGTGCAACCTCCAAAAGAATGCCATAGAGATTACCCCAACTTCAACTATGAAATCCAAGGCTCTATTTCTTAACCCTCCAACATTTCAGCTTCTTTTTCATCCATTTTCACCATGCCTCCAAGCTTAAAGCAACTTTAGGACTTGCATAACTTCATTTTTTGTGAACCATGGCCTTGGGTATGACAGAACCCACCCATCACATGTCATGTCGTTTGGCGTCCATGGATTTTTCCATGGTTATTACTCGTGGCAAGTTCTCTGTTTACTTTTTCAGCACTATTTTCATGCAAAGATGGCACACCTATCTAAGTCATGGCCATCCTCACCAGATACAAACGAGTTCAAGACACATTTACCGTGTTTTGGGAAGGCTACCTCCAAATTTACCTTGCTCCTACATCTCCATTTACATTGTAAAATGGTATTAAATCTAACAAGTACTCCCACCCTCTTGCTCATATGCCCTTCCAACTTGGTAGAGGTCAGACCTAATGTAGTGTTGCAATGAGCCAATGTACTTTATTTTACCTCTGAGGCCATTGCTACCTTCACTTAGCACTCAAGAGGTAACGGACATGTCCCTCTTATTTAGCACAAGTTGTAAACAAGGAGGATGCGTAATCGAGCATGATATCCCCTTGAGCCCTGNATCGCTAATGTGTTTTCCTTGAAGATGGCATTTTTCATTAAGGCTATTATATTCTCAATCCAAGTGATTGAGTATGATGGTGCTATTCCAACTATGAAGATCACCATACATGTTTCATGCCTTAGGTATGGTGTGTGACACACATGTCATTTGTTTTACGATTTCATTGCCTTTCCATGGACATTACATTTGTCCTTTGTGCCATAGTGCATGAAATATGTGTGGAAGTTTTTCACCAAATTTGTTTATTCTGAGTTTAGGGCCTCAAGGAATTACCATATTCATTAACAAACATTTCTCCTCCAAAAGATTCCCAACTACTCCACCTTCGATGAAGTGAAACATTTTCTCAGCAACATCATTTGATAGGGATATAGTAAGCCTCAAATGGCTGATCTGAAGTTCCTCTTTCGCTCAGTGTAACCAGTTCTCAAGATCACCAACTATAGTATCTTTGGACTCCGTGGTTTGCACGTAGAAAATCCTAATTTTGTATAAGTGGTCCCATTTTCGATCAGCCTGAATTTAGATAGAAAATCCTTGTGTACTTTATATGACTTGTCTCCAACTTGTGTCATAACAACCACCACTCAACGCATCACAATATCTTTCCTATCACTTTTTTTTACCCCTTTGTCCTATGTGAGGACCACAACTAAAGTAACAAGTTACGGCAACGAGATTAATGCCCATCCCAATCTACTCTCACCTATTTCCCTCTCTCACAAAAATCCATCCCCTTTCCTAACCACCAAATAGGAAAACTCGGTGTTCTGAATGACGTGATACATAGATAACAACATCCACTTTCCTCGAATTATGAAGATCAAGGAATACAATGTCTACCACTACCAAGCATGGAATGGGCACATGGACAAGTCTCTAGACATAATGATCAACCATATCAACACATGTACGCATGATAATGCTCGCCTTGCCTACATGGTCCATCCAAGCTTGGAAAGTTTTAAGGTAAATGCAAACAAATATGTGGACGTCTTAAACCGCAAGTTCAATGTCTGAAGCCTCCAGGTCATCTCTTGTCTTTCCAACCATACAATTATCCTTAAAGGGCCGTCACGATCTAGCACTATTCCTCAATCCCTATGCAATGATACCATGTCTGACATGTTACAAGAGGTCCAAATACACTAGCTGTCGAGCGCTCTAATGAACCTTGTCGACCATCATTTAATTTCTCCCTCCCACAATGATCCACGACACCACCACTTTGATTTGGAAATCAACTCACATGTAAGGTGGAGCGGACTTCCTCCACGTGCTTCTAGACTTCTTACTGGTTCTTTTTCATATCATTGAACATAATGAGATAATCTTCAACTAAAAATAACCACTCATTTCATGTCCGGAGAGTGTCATTTGTTTTTCGGAGAGTCATTCATTTAATGAGTGGTTTGACCACTCATTAAATGAATTCAAACCACTCTGAACATGAAATGAGTGGTTTGACCACTCATTTCATGTTCGGATAGTGTCATTCATTCTTCAAAACATAATGAGATAATCTTCAACTAAAAAGAACCACGAATGACACTCTCCAAACATGAAATGAATGAATACAAGAAGGAAGAAACATTTCAATTATGTGGAATTCCTAAAAAAACTTGGAATGAATTCTTTGGGTATAAAACACAATTGAAATGATCCTTAACCAGAGAATGTCCATTGTACAAAGTATGTTGAATAAAAAATTTTCACTAGAATTTTTTATAAAGAAGATAGAAAAGTTTTGTCTAGGTTAAAGGAATGGCTAGTTTTATTGTACTCAATCTGAAGTTACTCTATACCGAGTGATTCAATATCCCTCACAGAAACCCGTATTTATGACCATTTTGGTTAGTTGAGAGCAATTTAGACAACTGTTGGAATAACACTCAAGCTCCATACGACATTCTGCTTTATATTTGACAAAAGGATTTAAGAGCAATTGATTCAACAATGAATAAGGCGTTTTATGTTTATTATGGTACACCCTTCACTTTGATCTTTGTTTACCTCGTGACACCCAAGGTTCGACTACACATCCATGTCAATTTTCGATTTTGAAGGTCAGAATCTAGAAATGTTCATGAGTGTGGCCATTCGAATGCTCAAACATTCAAATGGCCAGATTTTCTTACTTGGCGGGTCAAGCAGTGGAGGGTTTGACTGCTCAACTCGCCAATATTATGCTTCCCAACGTAGCTTGTGGTGGCGGCCAAACACCAACATAATATTGAAATACAAAAGGCTGTAACCAACATCAATGTATGGTATTTTTTTTTTTGTGTGTACCCATCATTTTGACACAAGGCATTAAATAGTGAGGTGACACTTCATCTTTAAATATTTGAATTTGGAATAACTTTCAAATCATCTTAAGTTCAACAAAGCAGCAACTTGACGAGTTTCAATGAGTTTCAAAACAGTTTGTATCGAAAAGCAAGAGCATGAGGATATGAAGTGAGACAGAAGATGCTCTTGTTGTTTAAGCCTAGTGGATAAGATGTTCCGATTTATTGACTAAAAATATGAAAAGAGCAAGTTTGATGAAAACCAGAAGCTCTTCCCATTATCAGCACTTTCCTCTTTATGTATGGATTTTCTACATAAAAATTTTACATTGGAAAATACGTATTAGTAAAAGATTTCTTAGCAATCTCTCTTTTTACTCTTCTTGATGCGTCAAACCAATTTCTAATTTGAGCCAATAAAAGTTTCCAGTCCATGGGTTGTCTTGACCACATTTGGTGGCGTTGGTGGACCAGGTGAACTGTATATAAAACAAAAAGTTTAATTAACATATGAAAGTTATGGTCCATGGGTGAGGTGGGGACGGATGTGGGTTGAGCCCACCCCACCCAAAAAACATTTGTAGTGGTTGAGGTCGGTATTCGTGGAAATGCACGAGAGGGGCTTTGTACACTATAGAAAAATGATGGGTGTGAAGAGATGTTGCTTTGAAACAATGAACAAGTTGTAAATATTCGTGTATGTGTCAAGACCTCTTGCAACACAAATCCTCATTCATTCCTCGCATGCAAACTACTGTGGACGGGGGGGGTGGAGTTGACTGTGAAGAACCTTAAATAGGCCCCACCCCCCCTCCCCCCAACAAGCAAGGTTTGTATATGAGTAGTGTATAAGAGAATATTCATGCATCCTTTCAAAAGACATGAAACAATGAAAATTGCCAAAACATTTGTCCAAGAATCAGCAGATTCATGGAATATGATATTTATTCCATGTAACATTCAGAATTTATATCATACAAATTATCTCACACATTTGCCAAGTACCAGTTGTGCTTGAGGGGGATGTGTGCTCCAATAAAGAACGAGTCAACCACACCATCCGTCCACAAAACATTGAAACCGTGTACCCTAGTGCTCCTTAATTTAGACGCCCGTGTTCTTGGGAAGTATGCGGCCCTTTATTTCTTTCAGTTGAGCTCCACCAAAATTATTTTGGTTGTGCCTTGATTTTTTCCTAAGGCGAGGGGTGAAATATGAAATTCGACGATGCGTTAAGTGCAATTCCTCCCTGGTCCTTGACTTTGGCGAATCGGTTGCGATGATGTGCAATCGAGTCACCAAGGCTGGAAAACACTAGTGAACCAGTGCCCCTGTTGCCAGCTGGAATCTAATGCACTATTCCATTGGCTGTTGCTCCCATGTCTGCTCGTAACACCCAGGCCGGTGTTGGGGGATGCAATGTGACGGCGGGAGAGCGGGCAAGCACTTTTAAGGTAGGTGGGCAGCATGAGAGCTACAACTTCAAAGCTTGAATGCTCGTGCATCTGAACGTGCCAGGATTTCCTAGCCAAAGACAAACGGTGGTTGTTAACGATATTTTTTGTGTTTTCTCAACACACCAAATACCCAAAAAATAAGTTGAAAGTAGTAAAGAGCCCGAAATTCAAAACCAAACCACGATCTCTTCCATTTTATTACTTTGGGTTACAATTGTTTTTTTATATATCATTGATTCGGACTCAACAAAGAAGATTGTTCAAATCCGACAAGCCCATAAGACATGAATGTTAACTTAAAGGATCTGTAGGGTATGGCAAGTGCATTTTATAATGATTGAAGGTGATTTTGAAGGAAATACAAAGATATATTATGTGACAAGATGAATCGTATAGGTAGCACTCATGAGGAAATTTTGAGCACATAAATGTATCGTTTGTTATTTTCGTGAGATACACACCCTAAAGCAGTGAATTTATTGTACATTTGAGGGTGTTTGGGATGATCATTTTTAATAAAAATTTGTAATGTTTAACATTTGTCTTATTTTTGAAATTCCACAAGAACATGATCCGTTTTTTTGAAGCAAAAATGTAAGATTGAGTTCTTGATATACGGAAAGAAAGAAATCTTGAAATAACTGAAATGGATAATGGTCATCAAAAATCAATCTCAAAAAATTATTATTTTACATGTACATGTTGTTCATTTAAGATTTTGCTACATGCATCCATTTTGGAGCAAACAAATCACGTGTTTTCTTACACCTAGGCTTTTCATAACTGTCTTGATTATGTATGTCTTAAAACACTTATCAACTGCTGTAGTTGTTGCGGAGGTTTATAGAAATGCCCATGTCACTAGAAAACAGGCTAGAAGTTGTCAAATAGTTGATAAACAGTATGGGGTGGTTTTTTTTGGCCGTCTTTTGTACAATGGAGGTGGAAGTTACCATTAACCTCCAAAATAGAGGATGTGGGAGCTTCCACTTCCACTCAAGGAGCACCTAGAGGGTCAGTTGAAGCCTCTTGACTCCACTTTCAAATCCAATGACGGTAGCATTGGAGAGCCAGAACTAAGAAGTGTGGCCTTGAGAGTCCAAAAGCCATAAACACTCCATTGGACGCTTTCTGGAGATGGAGTGCTCCTTGTCCTTTTATGTGAGACCTAGTGACGGCATAGTCGATAAATGTTTTTCTTACAATGTCAAGATCAACGAACATCCTTGAATAGTTGTTGCGACATAAGTAACACCTATAGAGGCACCACCGACAAACGATTTTCCATTGTGAAATCTTGATGATGATAACCCTGTGTATATATTTCTGCCTCGTGTGTGGCCGTGGGTGTGCAGTGCATGTGGACCCGGCGGCCGGTGGTGATCCACGCTAGACCCGGAGACCACCTACGACGCACGGCCTTCCCTCTCCTTGGCCGCGCCGTCATTTGTCTCCTACCGGCCGTCGACCCATGCCTGCTGCCTAACCTAATTGAGTCCTTCGACTTGCACTAGGATACTATGTCACCTTGCTTAACAAACCTAATCGAGACCTCCTGACTGTTGTTTCTTAGGACTAGAATAGGTTTGCTAACATCTGGCCTAGTTTGGCCGTTCGTGGGTAGGTGCGGCCAGTGCCGCGACTTTTCCGGGTCGAGGGACGAGTTCGCCCTCGACCTCGCTGTTGGCCGGTGAGCTTCGCTCACCGGCCGACGGGTGAGGCTCGACTAGCGAGCCTCACCCGTAACAAGGGTGTTCCTT
>SZWC01003743.1:47638-61050 GCA_023375785.1 Penium margaritaceum
CGCACGCACGCACGCACGCACGCACGCACGCACGCACGCACGAATGCACGCACGCACACACACAGGGGGCGAGGGGTTGGGTATGGATTTTGAGAGCAGCAGACAAAGGCTTGAAAGAGAGAGGGAAGATAGGAGGAGAGACGGTGGGAGGGAAGGAGACAAGGAGGGAGGGGTGGAGGGAGGAGGGGCGGAATGGAAGGAGATATGGTGAGGGATGAAGGCATGGACACATGGCGGTAAGAATTGGGTGCTGAAGGAGGCAACTAAGGAGGCAGAGCAAGGAAAGGGGACAGAGGGGATGAGGCGGGAGGAGGGAAGAGAGAGTGAAAAAGTGAGTTTCTGTTGGCTAGAGGTTGGAAAAAGAGAGCACGTGCGCGCGCGCTTGGTTTCTGTTTATATTTCTCTGCTCTTTTTCCTTTCGTTTTGGCGCTTGGTGCGCAACCACATCTTACCACGGAATTCCGGCCGCACGTTGACGACGTGGAACACCGTTTTGGTGTCGCTGTCGTGGAATAGCTGCACCGCTCTTTCGAACGCATTCTTGCTCAACTCGCTCTCGTCCACGCCCACCACTACCACTGTGCCTGCTCCACCGTCAACTGATGACGACATTGCTCACGCGCCTGCTGCAATGCGACTGAAGGGGACGGCTCGTCTCGTGTCAAGCGTTTGCGGGGGCGGGAAGTTGCTGGGAGGCGCGGCGGGGAGTAGCTTACGAAAAGCTTTTCTAGAAACTCGCCAAGAAAATGAGGTAGCTTGTGTTATGGAAATCTGCGTCGGGGTTGAGCGACGAGTCCTCCTCAGGGGCAAACCGACGTCGGGTCAGCATGCTCCGGCTTGCGCTGGAATGTCGCACTATCACGTGATGAAATGTGACACGCCGTCGGTGTGTGACGGAGCTTGCGAGCTTGCTGGAACTGAAGCAGAGTAGGATAACGGGAAGAGAAAGGAGGGGGAAGAAAACCGCTACGGTGTGGGAGCGGGGAGAGAGGAGGATGAAAGGGAAGAGATGGTGCAGGGAGCAAGGGGACATTAGCAGAATGCAGGGAGGCATTGGGAAGAGAGCACGAGAGCAAACAAGTCTAGGTTCAGTGGACATTAGCAGAAATTACTTTCTCATGCGACGTAAGACTACGCGCTTGGAGCCGACGCCGGACCGCGTGAGCAAGGCGAACTTGACCTCAGATAGGCATTTTCGGGGACCTGCAAACAGCCCAAAAGTAGTTTTTTTCGTTAGCAAGTATCCCTATTACTTTCTGTTAATCATCCACAATTCTAGATATGTTCTTTCCTCCTTCGTCAACACCACCTTGTCAATCTTTGGAGGCATCAGAACGAGCCTCATCCCTTTAATGGAAAACTTTCCTTCTACATTCTTATGAATTTTTGTGGAAGAACGCACAGTAAGCTAGAACAACCTAACATACACTGACACATCCCACTTGACGAATGTGCACACCTCAACAATAGAGTACATTGAACTTCAATTTTTACACCATATCGTAGGCCCTTTCAGGTGGCCCCAACAATGTCTAGTTTCAGGCAACATGGACACTCCTCCTTGATGCACCTTCATGTTCCTCCGATCCATACGTACCCGAGTCCCTGAACTACGCGGGTGGAAATTTCTGTTAGTATTATTATCCATCAACTCAAAAAGACATTGGGATTCTTATACTGATCGACTGAGGGCGCATGGCGCAGGCGTACATGAGTTCCTAAACTCACACGAGTGGGCATTTTCGTCCTTACATTCATGGCCCACCGCGCGTCGACCTCAGGATTTTTACGTCGTTTGGCCAAGGGATATTTTTCCACGTGCCTCGACCTCCGTTGTTCCGCTTCCAAAGGTTTCGACACTTTTTATCACTTTCCAGCATTGTCCACAAAAAAAATCACGAATGATGTTTGGTCAACTCCACGACAATGGTGAAGTCTTATAAAATCACGCATCGATACTATTGAGGCGCCCTACTTCTCTGCGGAGTTTCTCAAAGTGACCACTCACGACATAACGTCACGCGCATCGCTCGGCTCAAGTGCCAAAATCCAACATATGCCCCATTGTGTTCTCGACATTGTATACATGCGCTCGACTTGCTTCACACTTGTCATTGAGTACAGTTATTGCTAAAGATAGATTTTCTAATTTTCTGAACCCCTCGAACTGTCTTGTACTTTGCACCTTATCCATGTGAACTATGGACACTTGGCGTACCAACTTGCCTGACACTCAATTTCCCACTCTTGAAGTTTTTGACGTATTCCACCATTTTCCAGGAAGGTCGACACAAGTGTGAGGAACAATATCAACGTTCTGATACCATTTGGTCAAATACTCGATAACATTGGGTTTTTATAATGATGTGCTTTGATGTTCTCGAAATGCCCTCACTTCTTGGGGAAGTTTCTACAAGCGACCACTCATGACGCAACTTCGCACACATTGCTTGACTTAAGCGCCCAAGACCCAAGGTATTGTTAGTGTATCAGTCACGGTGACCTTTGGACTTGTCGCCTTGGCTCGCTGGTACGCTGGGACACTCGATGACTGCTTGACAACATCAGCACCAGCCAACGCGCCCACATATGCTCTTCAGAGTGTTCTCAGTGACCATCCCCCGGGGTCCCTCTCCTGAGTGGCACTGCTCTTACCTGGTCATTATCGAGTTGCATAGAGTTTCTGTCTCTGCACCTGGCGCTTCTTTCGGTTTGTCATTCAGACAACCGAGGAGTTGTACGCCTGCCGGGTTCCTTTTTGCTGTTATTTTGGAGCTTGGTGGTGGGTTACCTTTTCTTCTGGCCAGTTGGTTGGACTTGCCCACTTAGTTGTGCGTAGGAGGGTGAGACTAGATCAATACACTTGGCTGGTTTTTTTACTCTTCACTCTAACTTGTACATTTTCATGTGTCTCTTCACAATCCCTCCACCATTTGAAGCACCGTTCCTTCCATTGCGTTCTATGCAACATACCCTCTCACATTGAATATTTCTTTAAGGGTGTCTCCATTCCCTCAGGTATGCCTCATAAAGTTTCTTGCTTTTATGCATACGTAGGTTCGACCTATCGAACTCTCGTTATCAAAGTACAGTTACTAATAATAATGAATTATCTATTTTTCCAAGTATCTCAAATCGTCTCATGCCTCGCACCTCATCCTTGTGACCAACCTACATTCTGCTTAACGGAACACTTGGTGTCACATCACAGCGGCAATGGACGAATAACCAAGGTATTATTCACAAGGCGACAACCCCACACAAGTGCTTAACGCATCTCCATTGTCCTGTATTTGGTAGACCTTGCGATGATAGCGGTGAACGGAGCGAGAACACCCGGCAACGAGTAGTAGTAGAAGACTCCGATGATACAGGATCAGTAGCATGCTGTCAACAATGCTCTTCAGGCAAACCAGGTGGTCGAAAGAACTTTCACGATGAATGGCGGACCACCAATGGCTCTGATGGCAATCCCGATGGCGGACCCCTCGGGCTCGGCAAACCCTTCGCCTTCGATGTTGCCCGTTGGGACGACACATGATATGATGTGAGGCACTGGCTTATAGGCTAGATATAACCACGGTCTATGCCAAAAACCATCGTGACTTAAGAACCTCAACGCCCATCAGCTCCAACAACTCAACATGTAAATGAAGGAGGTACAAAACGTGCACGTGCGCAGAGTAGTAATCGCCCAGATGAAATTCAACTCTTGAGCAAGCCCCACATTCGATCCGAACTTCCTAATTCAATTGATCCTATGAACTCCAAAGGACTGACAATCGGATGTGGCTGGTAATTTTAGAGATGTACTTCACCACTCATGGGATCAAGAATGGTTAACATAAGATTGGCCTCGTAGCCTTGCTTTTCTGTGCTATGGATTCGAGTTGGTGGTCCGTCCTAAAGACCATCCAATAGTAGCACGCAATAGATGGTAACCCTCTAAATTGACGGCTCATGCAACCACTCTCACATCGTAGACCGCAGGTATCCTACGTCTCCAGCAGATTAATCCGACATGGCACGACTGGTAAACCCCACCAGGCTGGGCAGACTTCGTGGGTGCCATACTCTCACGGTTTTGAGTTTGGCAGACTTTTTGGACGCCATACTCACAATAGTGGTACACGCTTCAACGCTTGCATTAGTATCCCATCGTGGAAGTGTATACGTTACATTTTCGTAATATTAGCAGCAACGAAGACTTCATCCCCTACGAACTCTGTTTTTACTACAACATCCTCAAGTGCGATATCCAACGAGCAATCGCCATATCTAGCTTCCAAAATGACCTTCTACAAATGATCACAACAGTTGTGACTAGTCCACGTGGAAAGAGGGGAAGCGAAAGAAATTGCAACAGTAGGGGCAACCACATCGGCCTTGACACTTGACAAGTTCGTAGCCATTCTGAAGGATTTTGCATCACTCGTCGAGGAGCTTGAAGGGGTCTTACTCGATGATCTATCCCACGAGTTACCTCCAAAACAAAACGTAGATCACCACATAGACTTGAATCCAGGTAGCAGACCAAAGGTGATGGAGACCTATCGGATGAACGACCACGAGTTCACCAAACCTAAAAAAAACCTGGATGAGATGCTCGGTAAGCGGAGCATCAAACCATCAACGTCATCCTATGCGAAAAAAATCTAATCACATAAGACCACCCATAGTACTCTAGGTCCTCCCTCTTCTAACAAAGTCATGGGGTTGATATTAGCATGGACTTCTTGATGAGATTTCCAGCCACTTTAAAGGGATATTATGCCATCCTCGTGGTGGTGGAAAAGTTCTAAATAATGTCGTACTTTATTCTAATAACAACCACCGTCACTATGGATGGAACAGTATGACTATTTCTAAACCAGATCGTTTGGCCATAGGATGTGCCACGTACCATCATCAACCACAGGTATGGCCACTTCTGTAGCTATAGTTGGCGTGAATTGATGAAGTGTCATGAAAATCAGATCCAACCATCGATGGTTTTCCACCCTAAAATCTACGGGCTGTTAAGTTTTCGCACGACCACAGCAAAGGCTGAGTAGGCCTTGCTATCATGCCATGACCTTGATGTGCTCAGTTGGACTTGTACAAACTGTAAAAAAGTACAAAGCAGAAGGAATGAACTGTCTGTCTTTTTTTGGGGAAGTTTGACTGTATTATGAAAATACAAGTGCAAGAACAGAGATGCTAAGAACAACTCTCACATAAGCTTATGTACAGCTACGTGCTCTGACTCTGTTCCTGGCCCAAGCTGGACGCAACGCCTTGCCAGGCTCCCAGCCTTGTGGCAAGTGTCTTGGCGTGTCTTGGAGGTTGACAGGCCTTCAGGAATTCAGGGTGCCTCCTAGCCAAGCTAGCAGAACTGCCAGACTTACTGGGTTGACGGAGGAGAACTCCAGCAGGATCTGGATCGGAGCACCAAGTCAGAAGGCTGACTTGCATGGGTGGTGATGGTAGCTGTTGCTGAGGTAGTCCAGAATGCTAAGTTATTGTGGTGGCTTCTAGTGGCCTCCTTTTATACTGCTGCTCTGGCTTGTACCATAGTTGGCGGTCCCAGCGGTCCCAATTGTAGTGGCCCAAATGGTCCCGGCTGCAGAATCATCGAAAGTGGTCCCGGCGGTCCCAGATGCTGATGTAGTAAAGCGCCTTCCAACGTTGGAGGCCTCGCCGATGATGCACACATTATTGTACAAGGTTCTGCATGTGTCAGCCAATCTCGCTACTGCCTGTACAATATTGGATAGCAGCCTCGTAGGACTGCTTGCCCCATACTACCTTGTGCGAGGCAGTTGCCAAGTTGTCCAATGTTGAACAGCAACCTCGGCTAGGTGGCCAAGGTTCTTTCCTCCACAATGCTAGGACCAACTGTAGATGTCCGGGTCGTGAACACGACCATTTGGAGTAGAAACCAGACATTCTTCTGCCTGTACAGTGGAAATTCATAACGTGCTGTAGAAGGCTCCGAATAGGAATCCAACATTTAGGCTGAAGCATAAATCCAGCACAGTTATCATTGTACTCCAACACTCCCCTGTGATAGGTGTGTTGGTGATGATGAGCGCAGAACACCCCAAAATCACTCGGAAGCAAAGAAGTTGATGATTTCTTTGGTTTCCATGAGCCTCGATTCGATGAGAGGGATGTATGCTTCGTCGTCGGAGTTGTAAGGCGCCACGATGAAGTTGAAGTTTATTGGACGAAAGAAAATCGACTCCTCCTTGATTTTGGCTTCCGGATGCTCAAAAATATTTTTCTGGGTCTCTTCGTGTGCCTGTCTGGGCATGTGGTTTGCTGCGTAATAATTGTGGAGACTTGGAGCACCTCCTTGATGTACGAATGTAATTTTCTCATGCATTTTCTCAACTCACAGCCTCTCCTCCTTTTTTGCTCCAAGGTTGGGTGTCTCCAAGCTCGCAGGTTGATCCTTGGAGACTCCAACTGCATTTGAGGTATCCAAGGTTCTTGTCTACTGCTCTTTGAGATGCTGTCTCGCTGTAGGAAATTCCAATTATGATCTCCTTCGTTGGAAAGGACAAAGGCAAGTTGGCAGAAGAGGGCTTATGGCCAGCAAATAATTTCTGACCCTCTCCTCACTTGGAGGTGGAGTGGAGAAGGCCATTTTCGCAAGTATGCAGCTCATTTGGTCGGATGCGCACACACTGTTGCGATTCTAGGTCGGCTGCTACAGTGTAGTGTTTTTTTTTAGACGGTCCTCTGTCCTCGTCTCCCCCTCACAAGCACGTTTGTTACTCAGGAGTTTGTCGCCTCGAGAGAATTCGCTTGTGGACCCGTTTGGAGTCACGTATCTCCCCTCTCGCACTTAACACTTGACACGATTTTCCGAGCAGTGCAAGCAGGGTCGTTGTGTCAATTTCGACCGGTCGTTGACACTGTAGCAGTGCAAGACGATTTTCTGGCTGGGAGTGATCGCGGTGGAGGAGAGGACTTGGCCGCTCGCTTCATTGCGTGTGTAGTCGCACGCTTCTGCTCAGCTTCTCCTCTCACCCTCCTGCTTCCGAGTTATGCACTACTGCAAAGAGTTTCACCACTTCCACCGGTCGAGGAGACGCTATGACTGCTATGGGCTGCCGCGAGCTTCGAAGCGACCGGTGTAGAGGTCGACTCCACGCTGGGTTTCGCCGCCGCGGTGAGTAAAAATACTACTGTGCCAACAGTTCGTCCGCATGTGCTGATTGCCACAAACATTGTCTGCGGTGCTTTTGGATGTCTGCTACTTCTTGGCAGTTTTGCTGCGGGTCAAGGCCAAGTGGACTCGCGGCTTCTGCATTGGAATGCCGCGGGTTCCGTGAAGCTCAGTGCGCTCACTCTTGCGAGCGAACAGCCACTCGCGAGAGCAAGCGGTTGTGAGCCGCGAGCTCGACGCCGCTTTTTAACGGTGCGATTTGGAGTCCGTGTCTCGGAATGCTCGCGCGAACGAGTGGCCGCGTCTTGCTGACGTTGCTGACTCAAGTGAATTTTGCCCGCGCTGACGGTGCGGTCAACCTGATTTTTTAAAACGTTATCCGGCAGAAACAGTTGCGGAAAAACTACCATCGAAGATTTTCCAGCTTCTGTTGCTTGCTGCTGCTGTTGAATTTGGTGCTGCTGCTGGCTTTTCTTGTAGTAAGCAGTTGCATCTTTAAGGACAAATGGTTGTGGGCCTCATCCTTGGCCGGTTTTGAGGTTGATGACCCTGGTGCACTGCACACCTGAAATTTGTGTAAATTTTCCTTGTCGCCTATTCCTTGAAGAATCTGCTACATGCTGCTTGCTCTCACGTTGCACACTGCAACAGTGGCCTGATTGTGGGGCGACGTTGATCCAAGGTGGCCAAGGCGCAAAGTGAAGGTGTCCACAGGAGCTTGAATGATATTGTCCTGCTTCATTGTCGCACTCCCCCTTACTGCTACACTTGTGGCTGAGTGCGCTTCATGCATCATGAAGCATTAGTGCAGGTCCTACTACGTGTCAAGCAACATGGTGCGGGTGTGCATTTTTTACTTTCGCGTGCCGATGAAGTCGTTCCTTCTTTTTCGGTACTATAAGAGTGCGCTTGAGGTGAGTCCGCACTGCACGACACATTTGTTGAGGATGTCTTTTCGAACACTCTTTGTCAAAAATATTGCTACGTGCTCCAAACCGCGCACATGCACAAGGTGTACTCTGCTCTCAAGGACCTTCGAACGGATCCAATTTCCGCATATGTGGATGTGTTCTATTCGTTCTTGAAACTTCGTAGAATTGGCAAGGGCGATTGTAGACTTCTTGTCGACGTACATTTTAATAGGACTCTCCTGCAAAAATCCAATGTCGTCAAGAAGGTTCCGCAAGTAGGTTACCTCTTGTGCAGCAGATGTAGCTACGACATACTCAGTTTCGACAGAGCTGAGCGTGATAATATTCTACCGCTTGCTAGACCATAAGATAGCTGCACCAGAAAAGAGGCACACAAAGCCAGTAGTACTACGTTGATCCTCCTCTGTGCCTCCAAAATCTGTGTCAATGAAACACTTAAGCTCCATGTCCTTGGAACTGCCGAAGCTAAATGTTGTGTCCTTTTTTTCTCTCATGTAGATGAGAGCACGGTCAAGCTCTTTGCATGCTTGTGTTGTGCAGGTCTGATTCCCACGTGCAGGTTGCCCACAACATACTTTAGGTCAGGACGTGTGCAGCTTGCAACATGCATGAGTGATCTAACTCTGCTGCGATTTTCTGTTTCACTCCTCCCCTTTTCTTCACGATGGGTCAGCTAATGTTGGGTCAAAGGTCTAGGTACATGCCGCCCAGACATGTCGAAGCGTTCAGATACTTTGGTGCAATAGATCTCTTGGCTCAACTCCAAAATGCGCAAGTCGTTGTTGCGCTTGATGTTCATGCCAAGGTAGTACTCGAAGGATGGCATGAGGGTAATGTTCATCTCCTTGGCCATTGCTATAGCTGTTGATTGGATGAACTCAGCAGATGGTCCGATGATGAGGATATCATCCATGTACACGAGTGTGTAGCAATCAGGACGAGCGTCAAGAGCGGGTCTGCGAAGAAAGAGATAGTTTTCGTAGGCTGATGGCTTGAAGTTGGGATTTTCAAGCAGCGTTTGTAGCCTCATGTACCAGAGGAGTGGGCTCTGCTTGAGGCCGTAGAGGCTCTTCACCAGTTTGCAAACTCTTCCACTCCCATCATTGTAACCGTTTTATTGTTTCATGAACACCATAGTGTCCATCTCTCTATCCAAGAAGGTGTTCTTGACATCAAGCTGCTACACTGTGTAGTCCTCAACTACTGCAATGGCGAGCATGATGTGTGCTGTTGTGTAGAGGCTCATAGTTGCATTGGTCTCAAAGAAGTCCTTGCCTTCTACCTACGTAAAGCTTTTTGCCACCAGACGCGCTTTGAACTTGTCGATGATGTCGTCAGCCTTTGTCTTGATCCGGAACACCCACTTTACTTGGACAGGTCGTGAGTATGGTGGTGGCTCGGTGAGCTCCCACGTCCCTTGTTCCATCAGCCTGTTGTACTCTGCGTCCAATGCTACTTTTCATACTGTTGCATGTTCTCCACTTAGAGCTTCTTCAAGTGATTTTGGCTCTGGTGGGAGATCCTTCACTTGGTGTGAAAAAAGTGATGCAAGATGTGCTGTAGTAAATTCTGCAAGGACAACCTCGTCCTCTTTATAGACTTAGTATGCCGTGATGGCAAGGTTGTACTCTGTCTCATCATCCCCTTTCTGCTACTTCATTTGTTGTTGCAGGAGGCGTATGAAACGCCGCTCGCCCATAGCAACCGGCTGCTGTACCTTCCTTGTTGCCTGCGGACTATTCTGCACCGGTTCCACCTAGATTTCATCATATCGTACATCAACAGGCTTGTCGTCCAAGGTGGGGCGTTCAAGGTGGTGATCACCGAGGGGTGCACGCGTGCACATTGTCTCCCTATGAGCCTCATTTAGATCTGCAAAGGTGAGTGAAACTGAGTCTGCTGCTGAATCTGCCTCCACCTGTGATTCTATGTAGGAGTGATAGAACGTTTGTAGCAGAGCAGGAGTTTTTGTACGCTTGTCCTCCCAAGGTGCACGTGGGAGATTTTAAAAAAGACATGGCGTTACGGCTGACAATAGTACGCTGTGAGTCCATTTCAAAAAACTCCCAACCTTTCATGTTGGAAGCTTGGCCAATGGAAAGCCCCCACAATGCCTTGACCGTCAGCTTCCTCCTTTGCTCTTTTGGCACATGTACAAGTGCCATGCAGGCATATGTTCATAGCGTTTTGATGTCTGGCTTTTCTCCATTTCAAGCCTGAAATGGTGTCATGTCCGGCAACGTTGTGTGTGGTACGCAATTGCGCATCCAAACGACCTGCTTGAGCGTGTAGGATCACCAGCTGTTGTTCAGTTGGGCGCCAAGGAGCATTGACTTTAATGTCTCTTGTATGGTGCGATTTGCACGTTCTGCGACACCATTCTGCTGCAGTGTGTAGGGCACCAATAATTGCTGCACGATGGCCATGTCTTCAAAGAAATGAAATCAGAGCTGGTAAACTCTCCAGCATTGTCAGAGCATAGGACTTGCAGCTTCTTGTTGCTCTGCCTCTCCGCCATGGTCAGCCACCTAAAAATGTGTGTAGGTGCCTCATCTGTTGTCTTGAGGGTATAACACCAAGTGAACCATACTGCGGCATCGATGAAGAGGAGGAAGTATCGATGACCTGAGTTCATTGTGGCCGATGGTAGTGGTCCAAAAATGTCTTGGTGAACCAGTTTGAGCTTGTCAGAGGCATCACACTTGATGGCGGGAGGAAACACTTGTGGTGGTAGCTTTACCCTTACACAATCTTTGCAAGGATCTGCTGTTCATTTGCTGTCACAATTTTTTATGTCGAGTCCCTCAACTTATTACTGCTTCTTCATGGTCTCAACCAGTTGATTACTGATGTGGCCAAGTCTCTTGTGCCACATGAACATGCCTGCACCAGTAGATTGGTGTAGACTTGCAGCTGCGAAAGGAGTCTCTTGAGCTGCTGCGGAAGGTGGACTGAAATTAAGCTCAATCATGCCATGTGGAAGGAGACGTCCTTCAGCAAAAACATCCTCTTCATGGCTCCTAAGGGTGATGTTGTCACCCCTGATCGCAATGTGAGCCCGCCTCTTCATCCGCTGCCCTAGTGATAGAAGGTTGACAGTGATCTCAGGGATGTAGAGAATATCTCCAAACTTCACCCAAGCTCCGTTGTACCCTGTAACTGCCACTCTATCTTTTTCCAATACTAGCACTTGTCCGTTGTTGGCGACGATGACAAAATCTTTAGTGCTGGGTTGGAGATCCTGGAGACAAGTCCTGTCAAAGGTGATGTGTGATGTACACCCACTTTTGAGGTACCACACATATTGTGAACGAACAAGGCCACTGCTCTGTACATCCGAGAGATGGAACACGGATGCTGAGCAATCAAACTCCTTGTTGCCTCCTTTTTTTTCTTTCATCTTAGTCTTATGATGAGAATCATTTTCCTTGCATCCATCCTCCCTTTTCTCTTTCCCTTTTCCTCCCAGTTTCTTCCCCTTGTAACCCTTCCTCCTCCTTGCCTGCTCCTCATCCGCAATCCTCTTTCTACAGTCTCTTTGCATGTGGCCAATCTTCTTACAGTAGTGGAATTCCATTACAGGTCATGATCCCGATTGCTGGCGAAAAGGAGTTGCGAGTGTTAGCGTTTGGATCAGATCGCGCTGATGAATGGGATATGCCGAGTTCATTTTTGGTTGGCTCTTCCATGACAACTAAGTTGTGTTGACGTGGCCAAAAGTTGCTGTTGAAAAAGGTGTGTTTGGAAGTGTGCTTGCTTTGTCCTTGGCGAGCTTGCGGTTGCGTTGCTCCATGAATAGAGTCTTATACACATACACCTCTGTCAGTTTAGCCTATTGCTTGAACTTCAGCACATGGCTTACGTTCTCCCAGTCGTCTGCTAACGCATTGAGGAGGAAGGTCACAATTACGGGCTTCGAGATTGGAGCATCTGTTACGGCGAGCTGATCACGCAAGGAATTAGCTTTGTTGATGTCGTCCTCTTTGTTTTCAAAGTTGCTGAGGCTGATGTGTGATAGCTTGGTCAGGAGGTGAGACTTGAAGGTGGAGTCTCCCGACATGTAGGTCCGTAGTAGGTAGGACCATGTATGATGGGAAGGTTCAGCCAAGTTCTCGAACATCTTGATCGCTTGTTGAAGGCAAGGACTCAGTTGACTTTACAGAACCATGTTTGCAGCTTTGGTGAAGTACGTGAAGTACGTGAAGTCCGACACTGCTTGAGGTGGCGATCCGAGTGGTGGAGGTGAATAGTGCCCGTTGTAGACTTCCCATAGGCACTGAATCTTGACGACTTGCTTGAACTAATGGGCCCAGTGCGGGAAGTTCTCACCATCAAGTTTGTCCACTTTGATTTTTGGGCAGTTGCAAGGATGCTACAGCTACGGGCATTGTAATCTCCAGGCGTAGAAACAGTGTTCTTACTCATGCCATTGTTTGGGCTTGCACTGAGATCTGCTGCATGGGTATGGCTGGATGCGTCTGATCGAGTGGCACTTTTTCTACGACTGTTGTAGGTTATGCCATATAGGCTTGTGACATGGGTGCCGGTTGAGCCTGCTGAAATGTTGTCATAGGTGGCAAGAATGACACATTTTGGGGTTGTGCCACAAACTGTTGTGATATCCCTCCGTTTGTAGGTGCCCCATGTTGTACCTACTGAGGAATAGCTGGTTGCACGACAGGTGGAGGACTTCCTTGAGGCAGATGTGCTGATGATTCTTGTGAATGTTGTTGCCATTACATCTGCTGCTGGTGATGTTATTGTTGCATCATGTGCTGTTGCATCTGTTGCTGCTACTGTTGTTGATACAGAGCCAGCTGCTGTTGAAGCATCTGCTGTTGCTGTTGAAGTTGAGCATTCCTTGTTGCTAATGTAGTATGTGAGTATTGCAACTGCTCGTGTGTTACGTTTGAGCAGCATGAGTGAGCTGCTCTTGTTGTTGAAGGAGCTCTTGGGCTCCAATATGCTGCCTTAATGCCTCTCTCTTGTGCTTCACAATTTGACGTGCCAATGCTTCTAGTTACGCCATCCGCTGTGCTTCTTCTGCCAAGCAATGCGCCTCTGCTGCTTGGCGTTGTACGTGACCTATAACATGGTGTCCTTGTTCGTGACCCATTCGCGAACCATGCAAGACACACTTATTGTTATGGTGAGGAGAACCCTCCCTTGGGTTCTCAAGCTCCATATTACTTATGAGAACCTTCATGTTGGTGCAACGTGCAGGTTGAACTGCGAGGCGGATACGTCAACCTTGCACTTGCCACTCTCCTGTACAATTGTGGTGGAGAGCATCCCCACCAACCCTACACTATGTAGCTGCTACT
>SZWC01003743.1:112162-122337 GCA_023375785.1 Penium margaritaceum
GCGCGCGTGTGTGTGTGTGTGTGTGTGTGTGTGTGTGTGTGTGTGTGTGTGTGTGTGTGTGTGTGTGTGTTACATTCCTGACATGAGTTCCAGCCTTCTGTGTGACTTTGATTTCGCTGTGTGTGCCTCTGCCTTCCACTTGTTTGGACTAAGACTCTGATTGTCAATCGTGCACCTCCGTCGTCCTTTCATGTGAGCAAGCCAGGAAGCTTGCATGGGTGGGTGTCTGTGAACTCACTGTGCTTTCAGTGCAGTTAAGTGATGATGCGGGTGCTGCGGTGTAGTGAAGTGGTGCTGGGGGTCCTGCTTGCTGCCCTTCCGAGCTTCACCAAGTTGCCGCTTGCTGCTTCCTCCCACTCGCGCATCGCTGCTGTTGCTTTCGCAGAGCAACAGACTGTGAGTGAGAAGTTCTAATTGTGTTTGCGTGTTGTTGCTTCTGCTTTGATTGGCTGACCTCTGTCTGCTGCTGTGCTGCTGCACTGTTGCTCTTTCTTCAATCCTGGACGCTTCTGCACGAGAACTTGCAATCAGCTGCGGATGGTGACGGCAGCTGTGGAGACGAAACGGCGGCGACATCAGTCGTTTGTGACTGCGTCGGCAGAGCCCTTGGTGTCTCAACTTTCGTCGGCAGCTCAACTTCTGACCTGTGACAGGTGCGTGCGCTTTGGATCGGGATGGCGTGTGAGTTATGAAGGGGGGTGGGATTGAGACTGAGGGCAACAACTATCCGCAACCTTCCTCCATTGGTACAGAGAGTGTTTGCAGTTTCAGGTTTGGCTCTCAAGTGTGCCATGCACAACTCAATGCAATCCACAGCGAAATGCAATGCACAGCTAAATGCAATCCACAGCTAAATGCAATGCACAAGTAAATGCAATACACAACTAAACGCATGGATCAACTACATACAGCGCACAACTAAATTCGATGACAAAGCTGCATGCCATGCAAAAGCATAACGCCATAAAAAAAGCTAAACGCCATGAAAAAACTACATGCTACGAAAAAGCTGAACGTCATGAAAATGCTTAAACGATGTAGAAAAGCTAGACGCCATGAGAAAGCTCAATGCCATGAAAAAGCTAAATGCCATGAAAAAGCTAAATTCCATCAAAAAGCTAAATGTCATGAAAAGGCTAAATGCCATGCAGAGCTGAATGCCATGCACAAGCAGTGCAAGCTCTGCAGCTTAACGGCAGTTTGTATCTTGACCAGCTTTGTGAGTCTTTGCCTCCTCCCCCTCCTCTCCATTTCATTTCCACCCATGCTGCCCCATCCATGTTCAAGTTACGCGCAGCTCTTTCTTGGCATGGCATGTGAAAATCAGGCGTGCCTCTGATGAGGTTAGGCTTGACATCCTCCCAAAACATGCAGGTGTCTGCAGCCAATCACGTGAGAGCACGTGGCCACCTGTCAAGAGCAGCTTCACAACGAGCTCAAGGTGGCGCAGGACATTGCCGCTGACCTCAGACAGGTGTGCATGTGCGCATGTGGAAATTGTGTATTGTGCCTGCTTTTGTGTGTTTGTCGGCGCAGCAGAGTTCCCGCGCCAGGAAGGGCTCTGAAGGGTCTGGCATGGGCAGTCTTCTGACGCTGCCGAGTGCAGCCAGCTGTTGCCGGAGAGCTTCGACCCATTGGTTGGTTCGATGGCCAGCAACTGCCACCTAACGTGACAAATCCTGGACTCGAGGGTGAATTGCCTTGGAGGGCTCAAGACTGAACTCTGCAATCTTGGGTGCGAGGAACCTTTGCCCCTGATAGCCTGGCTGTTGTAGTCTAGGTGTAGGTCCGCTAAAGACGCTCCAAACTTTATTGGAACGCCCAAGAGCGGCTCTGTGCGCCAGCAAGTAGAGCTGTTGGTTTAGTTGTGTTATGCATGTGAAGTGGTCATCTCTCTCATCTCTCTACTTCGCCGACTTTCACTTGTGGTGGTTGGTGACCCCTATCAACTCTAATTTTGTATGGATGAACCCACTTTATTCGGTTCTGTGGGCTGACACCTTGGGTCCTTCAAATCATGTCTCTGTGATCTCTTGTTCACTTACGATCTCCCTCCCATCTGCCTCCTTCCCTCCCAATTTCTGTTCCTCCCACTTCCTGTCGAGTGTGTTATGGCAAGTCTTGGCACTATATGCCAATCGCAGCGTGCTGTACACTTTGTTTGGTTCAATGGACAGAGGCACGAAGGGATCAAAGCAAGGTTGGCGGAGGTCGAAGTCCTGTGTGTCGAGGAGCGGCATCAGCAGGTGCAGCAGGCAGAAGCTAAGCAGAAGGAGGTACGTCATGTCAGCAAGGGGAGGTTTGAGTGAGAATGACTAGTTTGTTCTGAAAAAAGGCCTTCAGTTCCCAGTGCTTGCATCTCAGTTTTTTCCTTTGTGTACTGCCCCGTACATTCAACTGTGTAGCACTGGATTTGGAGCCTTTGATCAGTGACGGACGTGCCTGCCTTTGTTGGGTCTGGTGGCCGTAGACGCATGCCATGTTTGCAAGGATTTCCTTTCGCTCTATAACCACCCTCTATCCCAGTGAGCCCTGTTGGCTGAAAGCTTGCTTCCGTATTCATGGTCCTCATGCCTTATCCATGGCTAGAGAAGACCAATGCTTTCCCGACGCCTTTCTTCCTTCGTGCAGATGAATGCAATGCAGCAAGTTTTTGCCTCCGCATTAAACCTCTTCAACGATGCTCTCACTTTCCTCTCATGCCCACGGAGCGTGACATCGCCTACCCATGGTACCGAGCCACTGGCTGCTGCTGTTTCAGTAACTGTGTTTGGAGCTGGAGCGGAGAGCTTTTCCGAAGGGCTGGAGTTTAAGCGAACAAGTGGTGAAACAGGTCAACGAAAGAAGTGGGCACAAAGCAGTGAATCTCTTTCTGGCCTCCAAGACTTGGTCGGCGCAACAGGCAGAGCAATGGCGGAAGCTCTCCGTTTGGAGGCAGAAGTTGAAGCAAAGAGAAAGGATATCCATGTGGAGGAGATGACAAGCAACCCTCATGCAGCACAACAGACGTGTGTTGCAACACTTCTTGATGGAAAGCTGAAAGAGGTTGATGAGGCAAAAGTCGGACTTGCAGCCAAACAAGAGGAACTTCAGGTCGCCAAAGATGTGGACAAGGCTTTTGGTGGTTCCGGAATTCAGAGTTATGTCCTGGAGTCAGCATTAGTAGAGCTTCAAGAGCGAGTGCAGGTGTACCTCACCGCTTTCTCTGGCGGAAGCCTCCATTTCCGCTTGTCTGCAACAAAGCCGAAGAGGTCACGGTCTGCAGGCACCCGAGTAGCAGCAGCATCGCCAGAGCAGCAAATAGAACGTATTGACAAATTGGTGTCAATGACGCTGGCTGATGGACGGCTGATGCCAAGGTCTCTAGGTCAATTAAGTGGAGGAGAGCGGCGGCGGGTGGCCTTGGCTCTCAGCCTCGGTTTTGCCAACCTTGCAGAGCAGCGTTCTGGTCTCCACTGTGACATGATTGTACTTGATGAAGTCTTCCAGGTGAGCGTGTGCCTGCTGCCCCGGTGAGTTCTCCTCGAGTAGCTTTTGTTCAGTTGTTTTCCAGCATCTTTAGTTGCATTTAATGACATGAGGCAACATCAGACAGTGTCTGTCCCTTCCGGGATCATCATTGCTGCAACCTTCTTCCCATGTAACCACTTTCACACCCTCCAGTCTGATTCTAATGAGTGCTTTGCGAAGGTTCCTCTTGTTTGCCCTTCGTGCTAACCCATTGCCTTGGTCTCCTCTGTTTGCCTCAATACCTCCATTCTTGCAGCATCTGGACGAAGAGGGCCAGGCCCGAGTGCTTCAAGTCATTCAAAACTTTCCACACAGAACAATACTGGCTGTGTCCCAAGCCAACAGTGCACAACTATGGGAAGTACCACTTGTTGACTGGGTTGTTAAAGATAATGATTGTGCAGTCATTGAACTTGGAGCTCCGAACCCTGGGAACACAGTGAAATGAATGATCTTTCCTCTACACTTCCTCAGTGCTATGCCCTATACCGAGTCATGTTCATGCCCATGCTTTTGTAGGCGGCATGCTGTCCACCGAAAGCTGAGTGAATGACGATGTGATGTGGCCAATTTCATTGTACACACGTTGTGAAGCATGCTTTTCAAACACAACTTGCCTCAGAATGTGCTGCATGATTTGGAAGGAACTGGCAGTGAGGCAGAGAGAATTAGCCCGGTACACTCAGGGAAACATCACATAACAGAGATAAATGTGCATCTTTAACATTTCTTCAATACGCTTGCTCTTGACGGGGTTCCAGATTGCGGCTTTCTTGAGTCGCGTGGATGGAAAAGGTGGTGTGCTGAAAACTTAACCTTCCTCTGGCGTCTTGATTGAGTGTGATTTCGCTGGTCGGTGTCACTAGTCTGCACCTGTTAAGGACAAAGCGAACATTATACCTACTGAAAGTGTGCTATGCACCTCGTTGGTGGTCATGGGTCACACACCTGGCTTGTGCTGTTTTGTTTGAGCTGAGCAGGAGGCTCTGGGCTGACTGGTTGTGCCTTGGGGGTTTCAGCAGTACGCAAGGAACTCAAGTGATTGTTGGTAGTGAGCTCCCTGAGTTGGGAAGGTGCACTTGCATGTTCTTGTGACTGGAGAGCAGCCAAACTTGAGCTCGTTGGACTCTTAAACGGAGATCCTGGTGCCAAGTTCTCCGTGTTTGCATCCTCAAAGTCAATTTCTGGCAGCTGACCACTGTTGTCTGGAAAGAGGAGAGTCCTGGAATGCTTAACAGGACTTGCTCCATGTGACTCCGACCCAATGCCGTTGAGAAGTGTCAGCAACTTGATGGTTGACGTTGAGCCACCTTGGCTTTCTGTAAACTTGATTTCTATTGAACTGGCCAGGCTTCTCTCAATAGTGACGCCCTGAGAGGAGGAACCCCATGACTTCTAAGTTTTTGTCCAACGAGAAGGAGAGTAACCTTGAGTCATTGTTTCCTTACCGTGTTGTCAATCAGGTCCTCCAAGTTAATGTTTGCGGCCTCTAATATCTTCCACAGATTTTCAAATGCAGATAGTTGGTGCTGGAGAACCTGATCTCGCATTGCTATCTGGTAACGGAGCTCAGTGTTCTCCGTTCCCTGCAACCAAGGAATTTATCAGACCCCATGGAAAGAACTTCCAACTGCTGCAGTAAAGTTACTCCACGATAACTACCAGAAGCCTGTACTGCCTTAAGACTCGCAACGTCCCTGGGTTCCGATTGCTCTTCAGTGCCTCGTCAATTTTAGCTTCAAGTTCCACACGTTCTTCGTCATTAGCCTCAATCTCCTGCACAGGAACAGACAGAAAGTCTATGTGGTCAAAACGTTGAGCCTGTTGAGATGCACGTGTTTTTCTTTGCATGTCGTTGCATGACCTTCATCTTTCTTGCAAGAGTGATGTCGTTGTCTTTCATGCTGTCAACTATCTCTTGCCTCCTCACAGCTGCGATGCTCGTTGATTCAACACCACTGCAGTTGGTGGTTGCAGCTGTCACAAGTTCAAGCTCACGAGCTGCTTTCCGTTTCAGATCTTCCAGCTCAATGACATCCTTCTGAAGATTGATGCGTTCCTCCACATTTTCCCTGATCTCGTCACTCAGGGATTCCAGCCACGAAAAATCGTCAGTGGGGCCTTGCTGTTGCTTGCCTGCAAGGTTGCCCTTCAAGCTTGCGATCTCGGCCTGAAATCGGGTGCAAGAAGAATTTCAATGACATCACATGGATGTCAAAAGTAATATAATCTTTACGGACAACCGAAGAGATTAAAGCTCCCACCTGCAAGCTCTCAATCATGTTCTGGTAGCTCTTGGTGTGCGGTACTTCCTGGTTGATGTTCGCCTGCAGAGAAGAAGAAGAAAGGAAGAAAAACAACCAAAGTTAAGATGGAGCACCTTGGATTCGATGGCATAAGAGAAGGAAGGGCATGAATAGAAAGAGAGAGCACAAACATGTCTTTCTTACCCGTGAGTGTGTTTTGATCTCCTTGGCTCTATCAGCATACTTCAGGGTGTTTGCTGTATGGTGATACTGGTCAGCTGCTGGGCTAACAACGGCAACCATGGACGTGCGTGAGTTTCCACTGAGTCCATCCTTCAGTAGCCGTGTCAGCTTGCTGGACCCACAAAACAGAAGAGAGGTGAGGAGGCAGCGTATAGCAGGTCTTAGACCATGTTTAACAAAATCTATCATTGTAACAACCTGTTGCGATATGGAACATAGGCAAGGGCCTTCCCTTGATTCTTTCCCAGCGCGTTGATGCAGTTGGCAAGGGCTAGGAGAGACTTGTTGATGTTAGCGCCATCACGAAGCTTTGTTCCATCGTTCTTTGTCTCGGCAGCCCTCTCACTGTAGCCCACGGCCAGGCAGGAGGACAAATTCAGCAGGAAATCAAGGCTGGTGGAACGAAGAACAAAGTGGAGAACAAACAGGGTCACCTGCCAGCAAGATCAACAAGGCAAAGCTTCCCCAGAAGAACTTTAAAACCATGAACGCCTCTTTGCTTTCTCTTCACATCGATGCGGAGCACTGCGTGTGACCTGCGTAAAATTTGATGAAAATTCAGGCTCACATGCACCACGGTTGTGACTCCCAGCCCTGCGTTTCGACCTCAATACTAACCTTGAGGATACTGCATTTGCTGCGGTGTAGTCGGTCTTTCGGCGACTGTTTCCCTCATTCAGCAGGGTCATGATGTGGCTCGNAGGCTGGTGGAACGAAGAACAAAGTGGAGAACAAACAGGGTCACCTGCCAGCAAGATCAACAAGGCAAAGCTTCCCCAGAAGAACTTTAAAACCATGAACGCCTCTTTGCTTTCTCTTCACATCGATGCGGAGCACTGCGTGTGACCTGCGTGAAATTTGATGAAAATTCAGGCTCACATGCACCACGGTTGTGACTCCCAGCCCTGCGTTTCGACCTCATTAATAACCTTGAGGATACTGCATTTGCTGCGGTGTAGTCGGTCTTTCGGCGACTGTTTCCCTCATTCAGCAGGGTCATGATGTGGCTCGGGCTGTCAACCTGTGAACACGTGAATCCGCTTCCTTTGTGGGGCTAGAAAGGGAGAGAAGTGATTGTTCTTGAAAGTGACAACAGGTCGAAGGAATCCTTACCTGAACTTGCTTTAGGCCTGCTACAACGACGCCCTCCATAGGATCTTCTCTGAGTTCAAGGTGGGATGAGTTCTCAACTAGGAGATCGTATATGACCTGGAGACGAATGCTTGCTTTAAAACGCATTTCTGAGAACGAAGGTTCGATGACCTTGGAGTATACAATTTACCTCGTTGTAGATCTCCAAGTATGAGCACAAGATTTCGAACTCATCGGATGTCGTGTCCCGCAAGCTGTTGACAAGCTGAAACGTTTCATTGAAGCTGAGGACCATCAGTCCAGGGTCCGTTGGATTCCCAACCATGGTCCATGTTTTGCCGCTGCACATGTTTCTTTCGGGATGGATTAACATTCATGAGAAACAAACTGTCTCCACGCGAGAGGGAACAGTTGCCTAGAATAGTTTTTTCCCTGAATGCATGTCATGTCAGTGATGGCTGTTGGTAGCCACAGAGTACACACCCTCACCTGCCTGTAGCTCCATACGCGAACACCTGAAAAGAAAGAAAAAAACTAAAACTTTTTAGTCATTTGCCTCGACTGCTGCATGATTCATGAAAGCAAAGACCACTCACCGTAGCGTTCAGGCCTCTTGTTACGCCCTCAATCATTGGCTTAGCGGCAGCATCGTACACATCCTGAAGTTTCAAAAGGTATCGAATAGAGTTCAAGCGTTCATAATTCTTGCAGGAAAGGGGATGCCCGCTGGTAATCTCTTTCGTTCGGCGGTCTTCGTTTTTTGGATACATACAGAATTCTTTGCCTTCGGATCAAGAGCAATGTCGAAGGTGAACTGCTTTTCCTTTGTTCGGTTTTGCACCTGGTCTAGGTACGGCTTCGTCGTGTCCGGATCTAGAACAACCACAGTCTGTCAAAACAGCACTTGTCTTGGTCAGGAATGGTCTAATGTTCACACCCCTGGTCCCTGAAAACCACGTACCTTCTTATCTATCACTCTGACAATGTCTCTGCTTCCCTTGGAAGACTCTCTGGAATTTAGTGGCCTCGCTCTCACTACAACCTGCACGTCGCGAAAACAAGATTTCAGCTGCCGACTCGTGCTTTCTCCAAGCGCAGGTTGTCGCAAGTAGAATGCCACTGGACCCTCAAAACCACTATGGAACAAGGAATTGCTGCCCCCCCTGCTTCACCATTCCGCGGGAACGGCGTACCATCAAAGATGACACATCCATGGCATCCCGCCCTTGTGGCGACGGCCGGCGGTGAGACATTCTGGATGCGACTATCGGGTCTGGATAGGCCTTTTCGACCTGCCGCCTTGTCGACAACCTGAAAAGCGAACGCGCAGCGGCATTCACGATCGTGCGGCTCGATCGGAGTTGGTGCTGAACGTATGTGGGTTCGGATACGACCTCAACTGGTACCACCAGTTCAATGAGAGAAAGGGGAGGCCAGATAATCTGCCCCACAAGCTACCCAAAAACTCCTTTGTCAAACCGGGGACTCTTCTTTCAACTAAATGATATAAATTATTCATTATTTATCCTTTGATAAATTCATTAAAATTCCAAACATACATCGCCTCCCATGCTTCCTTAAATAAACCAAAGAGGTCTGCCTTGAAGAGAGATGAATTTTACTTAGAGGTTAAGAATTCACATGTAGGCTAATGGATTTTCTTTCAAAGTGGCCCAAAACTCCACAATAACTTAGAAGAGTGGAGATTTAAAATCATCATTACAAGAATTCTTCAGAGACATCGAAGAAAACGTCATCAATGTTGTGCCAACGTTCTTCTTCCTTTGAAATCAACTGTTAGGACCGACCTTTATACTCAAATGCATAAGGGTACAAAAAGAACATATGTGAATGGAAATGTCTGTTGAATGTCTCGCATTGCAATCTTGCAGTCCATGTCCTTCATAGTCCTGGTTCTTTGTGGAGAAGGAATGCTCGCAGAGACAGTTTGGTTGGGAAGTAATAGAGCATGGGACGTGATTGTCAATTGGGGAGCCTCAAACGACACCTGAAGCACACTGATTTTGCGAACATGGGCCAAGGTATGACCTTTCCAATGCAGCATTATCCGGTCAATTTGACGGTCGTCCTACTTCCTAACCAAACTTCCTCTAAGGGGGAGGGGATAGTGCTCCTCTTCCTCGGATGAACGATGACAAATTCGCAGGCATTCGTTCAGATCATGTTGTTTCAATGAGCTTCAACCTCTGATCGCAAGTGCAAGTGAGTCGATAACATGCCTTGAGAATGGTACACCCAAAACACACAACTTAGTGGTCATGACTCCAAAATCCATGTTGTGGCCCTTCATGTCCCTGTTGGCCAAACCTTGATTGCGCTGACAGTGCTCCACTCGGAGAAAGCGAAGCCACATTCCAACGATGCTCTGGAACATGGAATCCAGGCGGTAATGTACCATTCCGTGGCACCTGGCGTGCATTCCCTGTGGAAACTGGAGGCTGAAGCGGGACGGTACGGATAAGAGGGGCGTGGATCATGGAGGAACTTGGGCCCCCTGTAGGAGCCCTGGGTAGTATTGAGATGCCAAGCGGCACAAGTGGACCTGAACGTCCCAGCGGAGGTCCCTCCTGTGCCTCGAGGCTTGGAAAAGGAGGTACTTGCAAGGGGATTCGGGTGGCAGACGTTGCATGGTGAAGTGCATGNTTCAGCACTGCCTGCCTGAGCTGCTCGCGCGGCTCCTCATGTAACCGTTGTTGACGCTGCTGCTGCTGCAGCAGCTGCTGCCGCCGTTGTAGCAGTTGCCGTTGTTGTTGCTGCTCCTGCTGCTGAAATTGTCTACGCTGCTCAAGCGGCTCCTCATGCAGCTGTTGCCGCCGTTGCTGGTGCTGCTGCAGCAGCCGCTGCCGTTGCTGCTGCTCCTGCTGCCTCTGCTGCTGCTGATGCTGTTGCTGCTGCTGCTGGGGCTGCTGCTGATGTTGATGATGAGGCGGCAGTGGCAGTGGCGGCGGTGGCAGTAGCGGCGGCGGCGGCAGCGGTGCCAGTGGCGGCGGCAGTGGCGCTGGCGGCTGTTGCTGCTGCTGCTGCTGCTGCTGCTTCTGCTGCTGCTGCGGCTGCTGCGGCGGC
>SZWC01003743.1:134731-139731 GCA_023375785.1 Penium margaritaceum
TGGAGGTAACAATGGAGGTAACAATGGAGGTAACAATGGAGGTAACAATGGAGGTAACAATGGAGGTAACAATGGAGGTAACAATGGAGGTAACAATGGAGGTAACGATGGAGGTAACGATGGAGGTAACGATGGAGGTAACAAAGGAGGTAATAAAGGAGGTAACAATGGAGGTAACGATGGAAGTAACAATGGAGGTAACAAAGGAGGTAACAATGGAGGTAACGATGGAGGTAACAATGGAAGTAACAATGGAGGTAACAATGGAGGTAACAATGGAGGTAACAGTGGAGGCAAGCACGGGGCAAGTACGAGGCAAGTACGGGGCAAGTACGGGGCAAGTACGAGGCAAGTACGGGGCAAGTACGGGGCAAGGACGGGGCAAGCAAGGGGCAAGTACGGGGGAAGAATGGTGCAAGTACAGGGCAATTAGGGGGTGATATCTTGCACAGCAGTTTGCGGGATACTCAATGACTTGTGCAGATCAGTGAGGGTCAGCAAGGTTTTAGGGTGTTCACAAGGAACGCAACCAAAGTCTCACATTGACACTGAATGGGAGCCACAGGTGTCCTACACACTTGCTCTGCTGACCAGGGCCCAGAATGGCAGACTGTTGATCCCACCACCAGACCCATTGAGCAACTGAGGAAAGAACACTGAACCAGGTTGACATTTAGAATCCAAGAGACATAATGAATTAATTGGCAGCCAGACTGTGGCAAGCTCTCAGAGATTGCACAGGCGCAGCCCAAAAGGCAAAGAAAAAGGAGAGAGAGTGACAGTCACGTCAGCCATGAGTGTGCGCCATGTGCAGGATGCACACAGAGCAGCATAGCACCAGTCTCACCTTGGCGACAGATTTCTGGAAGGACAGGCGGAGGAAAAACCCACGACTCCGGCAGAACGGCAGGCGTGAGGGTGAACTGCATCAGAAACCGCTCCTCCATCGCCGCAAACAGATCGTCAAAGGAATTGTGTCCGGCATAGTACCCGCCCTTCCGCAGCCTCCACTGCAGCAGCGGCGCACCATCGCCGTTGCCATCGCCTGCATTGCGCTCAGCGGTGCGACGGAGACTCCACGAGGGACGATGGCCCGCGCCATCGGGTGCGTCACAGGGGCATGCATCCGCAGCCATCTGGACGCGCGCCATAGCGGTGCGCGAGGCCTCTCAGGCCAGGGTAGCTTCTTGTGGGCGGGTTGTGCAGATGATGGCGAGGACAAGAGGCGCCCCAGACAGTTGCCAGAAGGCCCTTGCTAGCAACAGAGTAGGCCAGCAACTTAGCCGAAGTGCGCCTTCTGCTGCATGGTCGCAGCACTAGCGTTTCTAGGTCGTCAGCATTGAGCGATGGATTTGGGGTGGGGGGGGAAGGATTCTGAAAAAAAGCTCCCCTTCAATCACCGCAGGAAAGGTGCGCTTCTGCGGGAAGGAGTCGCGCCAGCCTGAGTAAAGTTCGGAGAACTATCGTCGAACCCCTTCGACGAGGACCGCCTCCACCAACGATGCACCGGGGCAATCTGGGAGGCCAGATAGAACCTGAGGGTTTCCCTTTCGCCTCGACCAACGGAAAAATTCTGCTGCAACGTTGAGTCGGCCAAGCCACATCCGAACAGCTTGCGCACCTTCAGCAAGACCAGCGCAACTGGGTCGAAGAAGAGCGTTTACGCCACGGCCTTCGGTGTTGGCGTCGCCGGTGCACAGCCAGGACAAACCTGTGGGGAGTTTGGATCCGAGTAGTCGATGGCTTTCATGAATCCATGAACAGGAACGGTTCTCTGGTTTCAGCCGTCCGATTGAATCGACTTCCAGAAGGATAGGCTACTGAAAGATCCACGAGCACGCAAACGGATGAAGGTCCACTCGAGGACGATAGTTGCCCCAGAAATGGACCCATCATATTTAAGGCCCTACAGCTGTTAAGTAAGGTACGCCCAAACTTCTGCACATGTTGAGAGGGCGGCCGACCACTTTGAGCCGTCGATGCGTCGCTTCGCTCCTGGATCCCATCGATGACCAGAAACGTTCACTCGATGACAAGCTGGTACAAGAGCTCTCAGTATCGATCGCAGATGGACACCCTACGTGACGAAATGGACAATCGACGGTTGTCGACCTACACCTGTTGTGCATCGCGATCATTCTGTCGTCGATCTCGATGCAATCGGGTTTGCCGTCCTTATGCAACCAGAAACTGCGAGCCTTCAACAGCATCCGCTCGATTCAGGAGACTTGTGACCGTCCCGTCCGTATCGTTTTTTGTCAAATGGAGAACATTTTCATCGTCTCTGGTTCTTCCAAAGAGGCGTGTGAAGCACGCATCGGGGACGTGCGGCGGCCTGCGAATCCGGGGAGAGACAAAGAGGCTTGCTTGGATGGCCCCGTTGCTGATGGAGTAGAGGGGATGGATTTTATGACCTCCTCGAGGTATTTCAAAGGGTGACCCCGTTGCTGCCTTGCCGAGGGAGGCGGCACTAGGCGCCTGCCTAGTGAACGGGCATGTTGCATCTGTCGCTCTGCTCCTCCTCATCACCTTTTTCTTGCCGTCCTCTTCTTTCGCAGCCTTGATCACGTAACCTCGTATGGGGAGGGCCCGCTATCTCCCTCTTCAGCGCGCTGAGTGACGGCGCCCACGGAAGGGAAGCCCGCCGGCGGCAGGCGAATCTCGGCGGGGTGTTGCGTCCAGACGCCTGTTCGCCATGGACGCTGTTCGAACACACGATGGAGGTGACTCTCTTGGAACTGCCGGGGCCTTGCAAACTATCATGAAGCCAAGTTTGCGCTGCTCGTTCACAATGCACCAGATGCTAGACATGAAGCACCATTTTCTCCTTTTCTTGATTTTTTTCCCGCTCCTCACATTCCTTCACCCTGCTCCGACTTTGGGTGCAGAGGATGCTTGCAAGCCGCTCATCGATCGCTCTGGGAACGTGCCTGTGTTCTGTCGCCTTTGCAGCGTTTTGGGATGACTTCTGCTCGCCGTGGCCTTCGTGGAAACAACTGCTGACCGCTCCCAGCCTGCTGTGGGCCTGGCCGCGCCTGCTCTACCACTCCGCCACCTCATCAGCAGCAGCAGCGTCAGTGGTGCGGGCGGATGATGGCTTTTCCTGCGAGCAGCACGCGCTTACTCTCACTCTCTCTCTCCTTCTCTCCCTCGCGACTCTGTCACACATCCTCGTGCTGCGAAAGCGCAGGCATGGGCCAGTGTCTGAAGATGGCACAGGTGGCGGGGTGCAGGGAGGCTGGTTGGACGGCGCAGGGCCTGATCTGGATGGGTACTGGGAGAAGGAGGGCAGGGGTTCGAGCGCAGGCAGTGACGGCAAGGCAGATCAAAGCAATGGTAGAAATGGTCAAGGGAGCAGCACCAACAGCAGCAGCAGTGGCGGCAGGAGTGATGGGAGGGGAGGTCGGTGGGAGTTGCGAGCCGGTGCGGAGTTTTGGGCCTCCCTCGTCCTCTCCCTCGCTCTGGCAGGTTTATGGGGCTCCGCAGCTTACTTTGAGGCAAAGAGAGCAGAGGATGGTGGGATGTCGGAGCGTCCGATGACAGACGATGTGTTGTCACTCGGGGGACAGAGCCTGGCATGGGCCACGGTTGCTGCCGCTTTCTCCGCATGCTACATTTGCCGCCTGGACATTCTCTTCCTGTCGGCCCGTTTGGCATTCCTTGGGAGTGCGATGGTCTCCACCATCCTTTCTCCAGTCTCACTCATCCGTGTGGTGGGCCACATGGTGGTGGGCGGCGTGCCAGGGCTGACAGGGGCTGGCAGGGAGGACCTCCTGACTGTGCTCAGCCTACCAGCCTGGCTGTGGCTCAGCAGGCTCGCCTACCTCGGGTCTTTGGGGCTCAGTTTTGTTCTCTGTCGGCGGAGGAGGCAGCGCGGGGGTGCTGGGTGGACCAGCACCCTGCCGACCATCACCAGCGGGCTTTCTCTTCCCCTGCTGGATGGTGAAGGTGAGGGAGAGGTGGATGGCGAGGGGCGGGGGGGAGATGAGGAGGGTGACGAGGAAGGTTCTGAGGAAGCTCCCAAGAAGCTATGTGAGACGGTGACTCCTTATGAGAATGCTGGTTTGCTCGGTGTGTGCCTGTTTGAGTTCGTTCGCCCTGTCCTCGAAGTCGGATTCGAAAAGGTTTTGACTCCCGACGACGTGCCACAGCTGCGCCCAGCTGACCGTGCGGAGCCAAACGTCGCCGCATTTGAGGCCAGCTGGCGGAGACTCCGCCAGCTCAGCAAGAAGGAGGAAGCGCCACCTGTCACCCGGGCGCTGTGGGTGACGTTCTACCCCGCACTCCTCCTCACTGCGGTGCTGGCGCTGCTCAAGACGGCGGTGATGTACGCCGGCCCGCTGCTGCTGAACAGCTTTGTGGACTACGCT
Organism: Penium margaritaceum; assembly: GCA_023375785.1. Classification (NCBI taxonomy): domain Eukaryota; kingdom Viridiplantae; phylum Streptophyta; class Zygnematophyceae; order Desmidiales; family Peniaceae; genus Penium; species Penium margaritaceum. The sequence goes on from SZWC01003743.1 coordinate 139,102, forward strand.
GCTGGGATGCGCGTGTTTCCGGGGGGAGGGTTGGCGCTGGTGCTGTGCCTGCTGGTGGCGAAGGGACTGGAGACCATCTTCGACAACCAGCAGAACTTCCGATCTGAGGTGAGGTGAGTTGCAGCCGCAGTGTCAGCATTTTCTGCCAATCCTGTTGCCTTTGTTTTTCCCTCATTCTCCATCCCAGTGAGCCTCTGGCAATGACATGGCAACCCTTGCAGGCACGCAAGTGCATGGATAGGCAGCAGCAAAGGCAGACAGGGATAGGTAAGGGGTTCTGACTGTCGACAACTCAGTCGAATGTGATGGCAAAGTAAGGGATAGGAAGCGGAGGATTGGGCACGTGGTGGAGGCAGGCTCTGAAGCAAAGTGAGCCATCGGCAATGTTGTAGACAACAAGATGGGCAAAGACAGCCAAGAGCAGGCAATTGCTAGTTTTAAAGATGGGCTCTTTCGCCCGTCCTTTCTTCTCCTTCTCCTCTTCCTCATCCTCCTCCCCTCCCTTCCCCTTCCTCCAATGACTTCTCTTTCTACTCTTTCTCTGTCTCTTCCCCAACCCCCTCCCCTTGCCCGGACCCCATCTTCTCCCCTTTTCCTTCCTCTTCCTCCTCCTTCCGCCCACTCTTCCTT
>SZWC01003743.1:144731-145753 GCA_023375785.1 Penium margaritaceum
CATCCTCACGCGTCTCATGCTAACACTGGTGCCAAGTGTTGAATGCCTTTGTTGTGATCTCCATTTCTGCATCATTCAGTTTGTTCTTGTCGTGGACATGTTAAAGCTTACAACGTTCACAGTTGATTTTCACTGCGTCTATTTGTGATGACCAAGTTGTTGCGAACTCTGACCAACTCTTTTCTTCAAGCTGTCAATGTCTGTCGTGGCTTTCCCTCGACTGGTGGCGGTGAATGCTGCTGCTGTTGCTGCTGTTGCTCCCGCTGCTTCTGCTTGCACGTGCAGCTGCTGGGGCTGAACATGCAGGCGGCATTGGTGGGAGCTCTGTTTCAGAAGGGGCTGCGGCTGTCCAGCAAGGCAAAGCAGGACCACAGCGTCGGCGAAATCGTCAACTACATGTCCACCGACGTTCAGGTGCGATTGTGGATGTCGTCTCACGGTGCACCAAGGATGTGTGCCTTGTGGCTTCGTTTCTTTGCCAGAGATTGGCGTGGATGGATGGGGCTACAGCAAGCAAGGCTTGCACAGCATCACACGCCTTCGTGGGCTTGTTTTGTAACGGTGTAGCAACGGAAGGGGTGATTGCCGACTCGCTGGGTTGTTACTGCCATGAATACAGTTGTGCCACAGTGTCTGTGACGGCCTTGAGCGAACCGTCGTCGTCATCGTCCTTGTTGCCCTGCAAAGATGGTTCACGGTGTATGGTGTGCGAGCACTAGTCACGCTCATGCTCTTGGCAGTCTCTACTTAAGTGGGCCCTTTGCTTTGAGGGTGATGAAGCATTCATGCTCAATTTCCATGTGGTGGATGTGGTTGTGGTTTTGGTTCTGGTTGTGGTTGCTGCTGCTGCAGCGGCTGCAAAACCTGTGCTGGGAGCTACACAACATATGGGTGCTGCCATTGCAGATCGTCATTGCGCTTGCCATCCTCTTCAAGGTGAGACTGTTCCTGTGCTTGCCATCTCCGTCTAGGTGAGAGCAGTTACTGAGATGCAAGGGATGTGCTGCTGCTTCCTGAGTTAC
>SZWC01003744.1:17532-58606 GCA_023375785.1 Penium margaritaceum
GTTGTTGTTGTTGTTGTTGTTGTTGTTGTTGTTGTTTTGGATTTCTGGAAGGTAAGTCATGATTCCCCATTTTTTCCACTTAGGCCGTTTGTTGGCGCTGATGTTGCTTATCAAGCTCTTGATCTCGTCGCTCATTTAAGATCATAATACACACAAAGTCTTCAGTGAGTCTGCTTGCTGGCTGGTGGAGTAGGATACGCTGAACTTCCATCCATTCTTCTGTCCATTCATCTTTGAGGTAGTAGGTGATGAATAGAGTTTCTGATACAGCAACATCCGTAAGAGCAAGGTGGTCTCGCAAGTCTTTTGCTTTGTTGATATAGTCCTCAATGGATTTGAAGTTTCCAAGGGAAACATTTCAGAGCTCAGTTGCAAGATACGCCTTGTTGGTTGAGTCCGTTGGTTTATACGTACAAATCAAGTAATACTATGCTTGATGTGCAACGTAAGGATGGTCTTCGTACATGCGTAGAGCATGTTGAATCATTGGTACCACACATCATGTAAGAGTAGTGAATGCTGCAGATTGATACTCTCTAAGGATAGCAAAGCGCGTGGATTGGTAATGGGATTAGGTTGCTCAACTGACCCAATGTAGAAACTCCATGATTTATGAATTTGGGTAAAGGCATTGTAGTTGAAGAGCCAATGCAAGACGTTGGTGCCATCAAACTTCTCCATGTGCTCAATTTTAACCATTGTTGATACGGGAGAAACCACGTAGTCGGATGGATCAAATGGCAACATCGGGGTTTGCTGTAGGAATAAGTCCCCTGTTGGGGCGAGTTTTGGAGAGACCTCCACAGAAGGGATGGAATTCCTAGGATTTGGTTGCATTACGTATTTTGCTGGTGGAACTCGATGGCCAACTTCTGGAGAATTTTCATATGTTGCATTTGTGCCAAAGTTGGCAAGAGAGGTGCTTGAACGGTTGTTGTGGCTGCCTTTGCATGAGCTTGAGTTCATTCATGAAGGGCGTGGGTAGCAGCTTGGTTTGCAAGGTAATCCCTTTGTTCTGCTGCTGCAACTGTTGCCGCAGCTTCAAGGCGTATCTGAAAAACATTTTCTTCATAGTTCTTGAACGCTTCGGCCTTTTCTTGGTCAGCTTTGAAGTTTGCAGAGGCTCTTGCGGGTGCAACTGTTGCATCTGCATCTTGTTGCATATGTTCCTTCATTTGTTCAAGTTGTAGACGTGCTTGTTCTGTCACTTGTAGATGATTAAATTCAGCTGCTTGCTCAGCATGTTGTTGAGCAATTTGTGTAGTTTCTTCAACATGCATTACTTCTTGTTAAGATGTTTGCTGTGCTGCTTCAGTACTTCTCCCTGCAGCTTCTTGTGCTTTACTTTCTGATGCCATGGCTTGCTCCTTTTAAAAAGAAAGTACCTGAATTTCATTCTGCATGGCATTGATGAGAGCCTGCACTCGAGCTTTCTCAGCTTCTACTACCTGCATTTAGGTTTGGAAACCAGCTATCTGTGCTTGCATGCTTGTTAGATCCATGTTTGACTGCATGGGATGCAAAAAGCTAGAAAATGCAACTGAAGGATCAGGTCAATTGTCTAGGTTGGTATGTGCCTCAAGTTTTGCTTGAAAATGAGCTTCTTCGTCCATGTTCGGGTGCAGTCTGTTGCACTTCAACTAGTTGTTGTTGTTGCAAATGACAAAGCGGGGTCCAGGGAAATCTCCCTCAATCCAGAATTGCAGTTCTGAATTCCACGTAGATGAGAATACCTCCTTGCTTTTAAATAAGAATGCTCCACTTGTGCTATGATACCATGTTGCAATTTGATTGGGGCAGGGGCTAAAACCTGTCCCGGATTGTAGACAAGCAGGGGTCTGCTAGCCTAGTAGGGTTTGAAGTAGACATACGTGCTTCAAACTCCTTGTCTGTCTACTGACAAACAGAATATTTGATTGAATCTCGATAACTTTGGATTTGATGCTTAGTGCAAAAGCACGTAGCTAGCAATGCACACTCAAAGTTGAACTTGGACTGTAACAAACTTCACTAGACGGTACCCTTCACCAATTTCTGTAATCTTCCATAGGAAAAGCTTTGGCCTTAGCTCCTACTCTCCATCTTTGGCTTCACTGTATTGGCGTAGTCGGGACCTCTTTTATAATGTAGAGTAGCTATGAAAGCGAAATCCTAAAGTAGAAGCTGAATTCTGAATGTCGAACATTTCCAAGCTTTGGAGCCGAGCTGGACATAGATGAAGTAGTTTTTGTTAAGCTGATAGAAGTGGGCTTCTTGAATAGTCTATGCTCTTGAGGCTGATGATGTAAGTGCGTAGGCTAGTACCCTTTTGTTGATGAATGGATGTACCTCCCAGTGAAGAGGAACACTTCAAGTTGGCTTTCTGCTGTAGCTCGTTATTGATGTATCAAAGAGGACCTTGAGGAGGTGAAATTACCCTTTGGAAGGGGTCAATGGTTCTAGGCCACCTAGGAGGGTTTTACCTTGTCTGAAGATGCAAAATGCTACTGGCATGGCTTTTTCAGACTTAACCAAACTTTAAAGAAATCGTCTAGTGAACCGTAAATTGAGCGACCAATTTCCAACGTTGCTGAACGGAGCATGGATGGTGAGCAAGTATGAGTCACCAGGCAGAACACGGTTTGAGAATTTGAGACACTTGATCAATTTGTAATCAGCGGTAAGTATATTTTGATGACAAGTGTTAGAATAACTGAACACATACATAAAAGTGCCAAGTTTACAATTGAGTTGTAGTCGGGTTGCTGGGTCAATTGTTGAACGACACGTGTGTAGTCGCATCATGAGTGGTCAGATCAAGAAGCTCCACCGAGGAATGGGGGGGATTTGAAGATCGACGGTGAAGATGCAAGATGCATCTTAATAAATCTCGATAAATCCCAGTGTGTCAAGACGTTGATCGAAAGGTCGTGAAACTTCTGTCGATGTTGCTCGAAAGCGGTCGAAGTTGTCAAACCGTGCAAGGAGGAATCGCTGGAGGACGAGGGCAGGTGGCCGAATTGCCATCGACCGTTGAAGCGATAATGGGGGACCAAACGGACTGTGGGATATTTGTATAGTGGCAGAAATGTCCACTCGGAGAGTTAAGTGACTCGTGTACGTCTAATACGTAACACTTTCCCCCCTTTTAGCCGTGATGTCGTGACGCACTTACAGATGTAGCCCGATGATGGCAATAAGACCCATCCATCAGGTGATAGACGCCAGGGAGGTTGTTTTACAATTCCCAGCTTTTATGCACGGCATCATAGCCATGCCACTTAACAAGATATTCCATTGTCTTGCCACATTGTCGATGGCCGAGGATGTCCTCGATGATGTCCTCTGTGTCCTTGTACACTTTTACAGGAGGAGAAGAAGGTATACTCATGTCTGGAAAGTTCCCACCAAGGTGCTGCATAGTGCTTGAGCCTGTTGATGTGGAACACCTGATGAACTTGCATGGTTTTGAGGAGTTTGAGTGGTGCAACCACGGGAGTTTGCATGCGCTCGATTTGAAACCGTCCCAATAATCGGGGTTTGAGTTTCAAATAGCCGGCTCCGCAAAGTTTGATGTTTGCAGAACTGAGGACTTTGTCACCAGCGGTGAACACGTCATTGCTGCGATGTCAGTCGGTTGCTCGCTTCATCGTTGCTTGTGTCTTTGTTGTTGGGATGTGAGTCATCCCCATCTGTTTCTATGGCTCACTATGACTACTCGGTTGTGTCCATTCTTGTGTAGATCCTTGATGTGGACCCAGCTAGCGCCGAAGCATCGACGGGTGGTGGCTCCACCCACTAGTAGCTGCCTGATAACTGCCACGACGTCCCGGGTGCATGCGGGGATGCTCTGCAACTTTTCTGTAGTCGCTAGAGATTTCTTAGTTGACTGGCCTTTGAGCCGATTAACATGTTTTGCATTGTCTGTCTGCTGATCGATGCCAGACTTGTACGTGTGACAAGTAATAGTTTCTGGCTCAAGATTTTGCATCTTTAGGTTTAGACGGTGTGTCATTCGGATGCCTATGCACAGAGTTACGGTCAAAACAGTGGTTTTGGGCCGGTTTCAACAAACTGACACAGTCACGTGCGTCACCTGCCGTACGCCACGGCATGTGTTTATGTTGTGTACTTGTCAGTTGTTATTTCTCTCTGCATTACTAAGTTATTGGAGCTTATGAGACTTTGCACGTCTCCCTAGCCTGACCCTTGCCGTCTCTTGCACCTGCTTGCTTGCTAGTGTGCTAGCTCACTGGATAGTGTCACCACGTGAGCAAGAGCAAGGTTAGGAAGCTTTCTAGAAGTTTCTCATGGTATCAAAGCAGCGAGATTCCTCTTGCTCAGCTGCCCCTCAGAGACGTAGCACCGGTAGCGAGTAGTGAGAGTCATTGCCGCCGCCATATCCCGAGACCCGTCGTAGCCAACGTTAGCAACGATGTCACCACGAAATTTCCACCACCGTAGCAAGAGGAGCTGTGGCAGTGATGAGCTCTAGCAGCCACGCCAAGCAGTAGCACCAGCACCAGGTGGCAGTAGCGGTCGTGTCTGGCTATTAGCCTGTACTCACAAAAAAAAAAGAGAAGTAGCTCGTACCAACAGCTCGCGGCGGTGGCGGCTACGAGCGGTGGCAGCGCGTAGCAGTAGTAGCAGCTTACAGCAGCGACAGCATCAACATTCACAAGCCACAATAATAGCATAGCAGCAAGTGCACTAGAAGCAGTAGCAACACATTAGCAACTTTGCACTTGCTATGGTGACAGCACCAGTAACAACAAAACTGTAGCAGCGGCAGTGGCTATAGCAGCACAATAGTAGATATGACAGCCGCAGGAACTACAGACTCATCGTAGCGACAACAGCGGGCTTGCGTAGCACTGCTGCTGCACAACATTGATGTTGTGCAGCTCTGTTGCTCAACTGCGTAGAAAATGCGGAGCACTGAACATGCATGCGCAATACTACGCATGCCTATGTAGCCCCTATGCAGACATAAGCATGGGACAATGCAATCACCCCCACCAGTCAGGCGGAGTCTGCATGAAAAAAAAAGAACCGCTGGCGTAAAACACGCCAGCGTAAAAAACCCTTTTTTTGGCTAGCCTAAAAATGCTTGCATCATCATTAGCTGTGTTGACATCAACATTTTTTAGGTCAAAACGTCAATCCATCTCAACATTTTAACTCCTCAAGAAATGTTGTCGGTTCCCTGTTTGGAGCGTTTTGACGTTTGACCCCATATTGAGCACTGCGATGCCGCCAGTGTGTGACAAGGACAAAGGGGTAGGAGGCCCCTCCTCTTCCTCCTTTTTGGGTATAATGAGTCCCTGATCATAATGACTCCCAATTGATGAGCTTTGTTCATCGCAGGATGAGATGCACCGGTAGTAGCAGCGGCAATCCAATGCATTGAAGGAGATTGTGGAGTTACTAAGGGGTCATTCAGGGACCTCACAGTAGCCATCAAAAGGATCTATTACAGCAGCACCATCTGTTAAGCAATCTACACCCTATACAATGCCGCAGCCTCAGCACCCCTCATCATAGATTGACACCAGTGAGGAGGAGGATGAGGAGATAGAGGATGACACATGCGAGCACAAGATTGGTGTGCTTGAGGAGCGCATACGTGAGCTGCGTCTGGGGTAGCAGCCTGTCACTCCGCTACCTTCTCGTTGTCAGTATCAGGCACGTCATTTAGCAACATCCACTTTTGGTGGCGTTTCTTTCACAAGTAGGCTCCCTATACACCGTCCACCATCTCCCAAGCCTGAGGTCGCCCTCCTCATGGAGCGCAACCAAAGGACTTCGAGATGCCTCCACCCCGTTATGATAGTAACAATAATTTTAATTGCTGAGAGACCTTGTTTCAGGTATGGGCTGATTCTTATGGCATCTGGCCTTACTACAACAACCAGTACCAGACCCGCAACGCTCACCAGCTCCAAACACCAGCAAGAGCGATGCACGATCTCCTCTACACCATGTCACGGGAGACTGTGGTTGAATTCCGACCCTTCCTAGGTGAGGCCAGGACTGGGACTCAAACAAATCCGCGCCCGGGCCGAGAGCTGGCCCTGACACTTTTTGTTGCGGAGACCGATGCCATGAGGGCAGCCCAACTACGTGAGTTTTACTCCCTTCGTCAGGGTCCCACGGAGCTTGTAACTGACTACTGGAGGCACGCAATGTGCCTTTACACGCGCCATAGGACCGCTGGCGAGATGCAGTTGTGGGCACTTGACACCATCATGATGGGGGCCCACTTGGGCCACGTGAAGCTCTTTATTGGCTTTGACCATGTGGCTCCCTTTGAGTTGTCAGAGTCACTGCAACTGCTTCCTTGGATCCATCGCTACTTCCTCAGGGCAAAATCAGCTCATGAGGCTGCCATCACCCATGTGCAGAGTCCACTAGTTGTAGCAGTGACTGCGGCCCCTTCTACGCCTTTGTCCTAGCTCACAAGTCCAACCTCCACCACTTCCTCCTCCTCCTCCTCCTCTACCTCGAGCGGTCACACTCACGATGTTGTAGTGGCTGCATAGGGGAAGAAGGGGAAGAAGTGACGCGGGAAGGAATAGAAGGAGCAATACCAGCCCGTGAGTAGTGGTAGTGGACGTTCTGTCCACTACTACAACTGTGGAGGTGTTCACTGCTACACACAGTGTGAGCAGCTGATCGACTGGACTCAGATCATGCACAACCTTCACACGATGCACATGCAGCAGATTTCCTCGAGTGACACACAGACAGGGCACACAACAATCACGATTGCAGCAGACGCATCCATTTCATCAGGCGGCAGCATTAATATGGACCCTCGGCAGCACACGATCGCGGAGCTTTGTCAGCTGCTGACGCTTTGTACTCAGGGAGGTACAAGTGTGTTGTCATAGTCGTGTGGTCTTGAGACAGCTTGTCTTACTACGTTCGTTGCCCGTGGTGATGCTTGTGGTGGAGCTCAGTTGGCTTGTGATGAGGATGGTCCTGACACTACCGACTGGCTTGACGAGTCAGAGATCCGTGCCGTTTCTTCTTGTCCTAAGTCCACTGCTATGTGTCTAGCAGAGGTAGAGTGTTCTTTGTCATGTTGCTCAATGTCGATGACTGGTCGTGAGCCAAGTGGCACGTGGATCATTGACTCTGGTGCCACCCATCACATGACCTGTCGTTGTAGTGACTTTGTTGCGCTTGGTCTCGTTGCGTCTGTTTGGTCCATTCGCGCAGGGTCTAGTCAGTAATTGCGTGTGCAGGGAATTGGGGTTGTGCGGTTTGACTGTCCGTCCGGCCCCTTATACATTTCTGATGTGTTCTTTATCCCTGCTCTTGAGCTCAGCTTCCTCTTTGTTCATGCATGTATGAGGATGGGTCTCAATGTCGAGGACTCTGCTGACTCTGCCACAATGACTGCTCTTGACACACGTGCCATCGTGCGTCGTGCCTTTGTTGTTGATGGCCTCTATCATGTGTCTCATTGCATTCCCTCTCTTTCTTCTCCTCCTCTCTCTTGTGCACGTGTGTTTTTCACTAGTGTTCTCTCCCCTGAGCACCAGTGCTTGTTACATAATCGCCTCTGCCATGTGAGCTCGGACAATGTGTCCAAGCTCATTCAAAATCAGCCAGCCCTCGGTCTTGACGCTGCTTCTTTGAGAAGCCGTCCAAGACCGATTGTCTCTTTTGTGCCTAGGGTAAGATGCATCGTTGCTCTTACCCTGAATCCTCCTCTCGCGAAGTGTATCCACTAGAGTTTGTCCACTCGGAACTTCGCGGTCCTCTCCCAGTCGAGTCCCTCTCTGATTGGGGTCAATATGTTCTCACCCTCACTAATCTGCACCCTGATGGGTCTATAGCCTTCGCCACAAGAGCGATGCCGTGCTGGGGGTCTGCCTGTGGCTTGTGATGGCCGAGTGTTAGTCTTGTCACATCTTGCACACACTCCGCTCGGATCGCGGTGGCGAGTTCTTAGGCGAGATGGATACTTACTTTGCTGAGCGCGGTATACTTCACTAACTCTCCGCCCTTGCTATACAACAGCGGAATGGTGTATAAAAGCGTTGGAAGTGCACCATGGAGGATGCAGTTCACACTATGCGGTCTGAGTGCGGTCTTCCGGAGTCCTTTGCCTTTGAGGGCTCCTCATAATGACCTGGGTCTGGGAACGATTGCTACATGGTCTGCTTCCATACCATGTCATGCCGTACAAGTTGTGGTTCGGCTATCATGCTGATATCCATCTCGTATGCGTTTGGAGGTCCCTGGCCTGCATCTGGTACAACGAGGACCAGGAGGGGTCCAAGGTCTCGCTTCGGTGATGCATGTGCACCTTCCTCGGCATCTCCCTTTGGTCAAAGGCCTGGCACTATTAGGACCCTACTCACCATCGCATTGTCGAGTCTCAAGATGCTCTCTTCTTTGAGGCTCTCACCTACCGCGACTTATCCAACATCGTGACGCTGGCCGCTTATCATGTTCGTACTTGTGTGGCCTCCAGGCGGATGGGGGAGTCTAGTCCTACAGATGGGTTTGTTCGGGCCTCCTCACTTGCGGTCCGGTCTTTGGCTGTCGATGATCCGACCATCATGGCTCTGGGTCCAGAAGCTTCATCAGTCCCCTCTGGCCCACTTGATCCCATGCCGGTGTTAGACGCCTCTCGCACACCTGATCCCATGCCAGTATTGGTCCCCTCTAACACACCTGATCCCGTGCCGGTGCCAGACCCCTTTGGCACACTTGATCATGTGCTAGTATTGGTCCCCTCTCTCACACCTGATCCCGTGCTAGTGTCGGTCCCCTTTGACACACCTGATCCCGTGCCGGTGCCAGACCCCTTTGGCACACTTGATCATGTGCTAGTATTGGTCCCCTCTCTCACACCTGATCCCGTGCTAGTGTCGGTCCCCTTTGACACACCTGATCCCGTGCCAATGTCAATCCCGTTAGTCACACCCACTCGCGTTCATGCACCTATTTCCCCTTTGACTATCGTCCAACAACCTTCTTCGCAGCGTGAGGTCAGCACCTAAGCATCAAGCTACTCCCGCAAGATTGGTGGTCATCTTCGACCACTAGCCTTGAGGGCTCAGCGGATTGCTGACTCAATACCTAGATGCCTGACGCGTAGTTCAAAGTGGCGAGCCTGGGGCAAAGGTCCTTGGCTTGAGTATCCAGGCAGAATACATTGGTGTGCATCCAGCATGTCCTGTCGATGATGAGCTAGTCTCCCAAGAGTTGTCCGTCATTCATGAGCATGGGGTATACGAGCTTGTCGACCTCTCGCTTGGGCGGAAGGTTGTAGAGGCCAAGTGGGTCTTTTGCAAGAAGATGAAACGTGATGGCACACAAGATCACAAGGCTTGCTTGATGGCCAAGTGATTCTCGTAGGTTGAGGGTGTAGTTTGCATTGACACCTTTGCACCCGTTGACCAAAGGACCACCGCTCGTGCTCTGTTCGGGGTTGTTCACCACAACTGGAAGCACACCAGATGGGTGTGAACAACACATTCCTCCACGACACCTTAGAGGAGGAGATCTACATGGTCCAATCACCTGGATTTGAGGTCGGTAACAAGGTCTGGTGCTTGCGCAAGGCCTTGTATGGCTTGAAATAGTCATTCAGGTGCTGGAACCTGGAGATCACGGGCACATTGACAAGTGATCGTTACGTGCAAAGTGTCGTTGACCCATCCCTCTTTCTTAGAAATGCAGCTGAGAGCTTCATCGCCATCCTTGTCTACATGGACGTCCTCCTGATTTCTCTTCCTTCTATGGAGGCTATGAAGGAGGCAAAAGCAGTCCTTTAGGCTACCTATAGGATGAAGGACCTTGGTCCTACTGCTGTGTTTCTCAGGATGAAGATCATGCGTGATCGTCAGCGGTGGAGACTCTTGTTGCATGCGGCACGTTATGCAAGCGTTGTTGGGGAACGGTTTGCTGACTTCCTTGGTGCAGTTCCCACAGCCTCCACCTCCATCACACCTAACAGGCTGGATGCTTTAAAGGTGGATGATCCAGCAGAGCTAGAAACGATAATGGAGGTGATCCTATACTTATGCCTGATTGGCTCTTTGATGTACTTGGCCACTACCACACGCCTCGACATTGCCTTTGTCGTCGACCTCCTTGTATAGTTTTTGTAGTATCCTCGGGCAAGAGCCCTTCATGTGACTGTGCGATTGGTGCAGTACGTGGTCTACATACCGTACCTCGGACTCTGCTTTCCATGGCAGTGTTCAATGGTAATCGATAGCCACAAAAACAGTGACTGGGTATGGAGTCATGATGGGTGCATTCGGACAGGCTACGTGTTCCTACTTGGTGGCACCGCTCTGTCGTGACACAATGCCAAGCAGGATTGCATTGCACGTAGCTCATCAAAAGTTTAGTATGTTACTCTAGAGGCTGGGGCTACTGAGGCAATGTGGCTATAACACTTGTTTCGTGAGTTCCGCCATTCTGAGCCCTGTGTCGTTCTACGCCGTGACAACCAGAGTGCTCTTGTAATTATAGAGAACTCCAGTGTGTTTCATGCACGCATGAAACACATTACTGTTGAGTATCACTTTTTGTGTGATCTTGTAGAGCGATACGTGATCGCCGTCATCTTGGTCGGCACGGACATGCAGCGGGCTGACTTCTTGACCGACACACTTGTGCGTGGAAAGTTCATGGTGGTCATTTCTTCAATCAGGCTTTCTTCCCTTGCCTGAGAGAGGGTGAGAGTGGGGTGTGTGAGCATGGACTATTGGGCATCTTGTTGTGCACCTGTGTAGATTATGCACGTGTATGGACATGTGTACCATCGGGTCATGGGGGAGTCTTGTGATGTGAGTTGTCCCCGCTTGTTTGTATAGCTTACTATGACCACTTGGTCATGTCCATGCTCGTGCAAATCCCTGATGCGGACCCAGCTGGCGCTGGAGCATCAATGGGTGGTGGCTCCACCCACCAGCAGTTGCCAAACAGCTACCACAAAGTCCCCGGTGCTTGCTGAGATGCTCTACATTTTTTCTGCAGTCGCCAGAGTTTTCTTGCTGGAGTGGCTTGTGAGCCCAATTTGCATCTTTTGCATTGTTTGTCTGCTGATTGATGCCGGACCTATGCATGTGACCAGTCATAGTATCTAGCTCAATATTCTATATCTCTAGGTTCAGACGATGTTACGTTTGGATGCCTACGCTAATAGTTATGGCCAAAACAATGTTATGGGCCAGTTTCAGGACAAAATGACACTGTCGCGTGCATCACTCGCCGTGCGCCGTGGCAGGTATCTATGATGTGTACTTGTATGTTGTAATTTCTCTCTACATCAATAAGCTATTGGAGCTTATGAGACATTGCACGTCTCCCTATCCTAACCCTTGATATCGCTTGTACCTGCTTGCTCGCTAGTGCGCCATCTGACTGGACAGTGTCGCAACATCAGCAACATCAAGGTTGGGAAGCTTCCTAGCAATTTATCATTCATGATCGTCTGTTGTGTTTCTTCCCAGATGGTGGAAAATTTTCAGCGTTGGATGTCGACCGGGGGAATGTTGCTGTGGCTATGAAGTTCGGCTGGTGTGGCGTGAAGTTTACCATACACCATTTTAAACAGATATTTACCCGTTGCGGTGGATGTTGCCGACTATATGCGAGATCGGTGGTAAGAAATTTGGCTGCCCAATCTGTCCTATGTGGCTCACATAATGTACAAAGAAGTTGTTTGATCGTTTGATTGGTCTGCTTGGTTTGCGGGTGGAACGACGTGGAAAGCTGGATCCGACTGCCGTAGCGAGTCATCAGTTTGTGCCAAAAATGGTTGGTGAATTGACAGTCTCTTTCGCTTGTGATGATTCTTGGCACGCAGTGTAGCCATACAATGTTGTTTGGAAATATTCATGCTTTGTCTTTGGTGGTGACGATGGTCATCGTTTGGATGAAGTGGGAATTTTTAGAAAACCTGTCGATAACCATGAAGATTGTGTCATATCCCTTGGGCGTGACCGGTAGTCCATGGTGATGTCAGTCCACGGTTCCGATGGAATGGGTGGTGGCTGCAGAAGTCCGGGTGGCCACGTGCGATGCGATTTTTGTCGCTGACATGTGTCACATGATTTACAAGTTTTGGCCACATCGGTTTGCATCTTTACCCATCAGCGGTACTTTACCAACTTCTTTAGCGTCTTGTCTTCTCCAAAATGTCCACATGGACTGGTGTTGTGGCAATATTCGAGCAGCATGTGGCGGAGTTTGTTGTTAGGGGGTACGACCACCTGACGACTAAATCGTCGTCGCCAATAGGGTGTGTTGTGCCAAAACTTGGACTTGTTGTATTCACCAGGCTGGTCGTAGCCATGTGTGAGTAATGACTCGAGATATGGATCTTGCTGCAGTTTTACTATTTCTCCCTCAGCCATCAAGTGTGGTTAGCGGCTGAGTGCATCCGCTAGGTTGGTGTCGCCCAGCCGATACTCAATATCGTACTCGAACCCGGATTCAGGAAACTCCATCCATCGGGATTGACGTCAACTAAGATTTGGTTGCGTCTTGAGATATTTCAGCGCGTGATGGTCAATGCATACGACGCATCGGCAGCATCCAAGATAGTACCACCATGTCTTAAACACATGTACAAACACCAACATCTGCTTCTCATGTACAGCGTGGTTGAGTTCTGGTTCGTACAACTTTTGTGACATGTACGCATCTGGTTGCTCTCCGTTGCTGGGATCCTGTAGGAGAACAGCGCCTATGGCCCGGTTAGAGACGTCCGTAGCTATGATGTAGTCGATTATTGGATTGGCCAATTACAGGGCTGGCGCCAAGGTCAGAGCGTTTCGCAAAGCGATGAACGCTTCTTGTTTGCTGTCTCCCCACTACCTTTCGCTTTCTTTTCAAGTGAGGTCAGAGAGAGGCACTGACAGTCGGGTGTATTCCCGTAAAAAATACCAATAGTAATTGCAGAAGCTGAGGAAGACTTGAATGTCTCAGAAGTTGTCCAGTGTCGGCCAATCATCGACAGTTGCCATTTTTTTTGGATCCATGGTGATCCGTCCGCGGTTGATTACGTAACCCAAAAACCCAACCGAAATGCAACCAAAGTCGTACTTTGAGAGCTTTCTGAAGAATTTCTCTGTTTGTAAAACTTCTAGAACCTTTTGGAGATGCCCATCGTGCTCCTTCGGGATGCGGCTATACACCAAAGATTTGTCGAGGTATACCACGACAGAATTGTCAAGGTACGGGCAGAAAATATTGTTCATTGCTGCCATGTACACCGTCGGGACATTAATGGATCAAAACAGCATGACCGTGAACTCGAAACGCCCATAGCGTGTTCGGAATGCCGTCTTCTTAATGTCGGTGTTTGCCACGCGAATCTAGTGATAACCGCTACGAAGGTTGATTATAGTGAAAATTCGAGCTCCTCGGAGTTGGTCAAAACGTTTGTTGGCATGGGGGAGAGGGTAGCAGTTCTTGATGGTAGTGTCTTTCAACACTCGGTAGCTCACGCACATCCGTATCTTGCTCGTTTTTTTTTTTACAAACAGTACTGGTGCAGCGTATGATAACATGGATGGACGGATGAAACGTTGACCGAGCATCTCATTGAGTTGCTTTTTCAGCTTGGTCAGCTCATGGTCGCTCATCCAATAGGCCCCTTGAATGGTGGGGCGGCTGCCCGGTTTCAATTCAATGCGATGGTTGATTTCATGCTGAGGTAGCAAGGTTTTCAGGAGTTCGACGAGGAAGACATCCACAAATTCTTGGATGAGAGGTGCAAACTCCTCGGGAACCATCATGGACTTTGTTGATGCTGATGAGGACGATGAGGGTGATGAAGCTGATGAGGCTGATGAGGCCGATGAGGTCGATGAGTCAGCTGTCGCAACTTTTGCTTCCTCCATTGGCTCGAGGTGCACGAGCCAAGCACGATCCCCTTGTCGTATGCAGTGCTTTGTCATGTTGAGCGATATTGGCTGCACACCTTGTTGCTTCTTGGTCGCTACGGTTTCCTCTGCTCCTTCCACCTATGCTGCTTCTACTGTCATCCTCCACCCCATGCACAAAACTTGTTGTTTGGCACAGTTATCTTCCACAGAGACATTGCCACTGTTCCAGTTGATCTGCACGTTGTCTTGGTATAGGACTCATTGGACGCAAACTCCAGACTGTTACGTCTCGCAAGTCTCCCACTTGCAGTAGTGATGGTTTTTGGAGTCTTTGTATCTGCAAGCTCCCGGTCATGGTTTTTCTTCCAAACACCCCTGGTTCTTTTTACCCAGCTTTTGAACCATGTCGTTGCTCACAAAACTGTGAGAGGCCCCTCCATCCAATAGCACGAGTACCATTCTGCGACTCTTGCAATCCCGGGGTTGCACTTTTAGAAGTACCAATTGGTCGTCCTCATACCCCTCGTTGAAGTTAGTAATCTGAGTAATCCTGTGTGGTATTGTGAGCCATTCACATTGACAGTCGTTCGGTGTCAACCTTTCCTATCGGACAAGATTCACACCTTCTACTCGTGCCCCTTGCCGTTTTCTGACTCATTTGTTTGTGACTTCCTCCCCATTTTTTTGGCCTACTGCTTGCTATGGCAGTTCTAAGCAATATGTCCGACTTTTCTGTAGTTGTAGCAGGTGCGCGTGTCTTTTTGGTTGACGACGTCCACTTCCACCGGAGTCGAGGATTCCCCCAACTGCCTTTTTCTGTTTCCACGATAACTGTGGTTGAGAGGCCGCCAGCCGTATGATTCTTGGATCCAAACGTTGTAGTCTGCACTATTGATCCTTTCTGCTGCAGCAATCATTCGTGATAAGTCATTTTGGATGCAAAAAATGGTGATCGCTGGCCAGATTTCCCGTTTGAGGCAGTTGTTGTAGTCAAATCAGAATTTTTCGGGGGTCATCGCCCGTCGATGAGACCCTACCCATCTCCTACTGCCATTGGATGGCCTTTAGGTCTGTCCACCAACTCAATGTCGTGCCACGCAGAAGCCCGGCCGCAAAGTCAATTTTCTTACAATCGTCGCGGATCCTAGCAGCGATGAAGTACACCCCCACATTTGCTAGCCACATCCAAATCGTCGGTCCTTTGGAGTGTGCACGGTCAAATGGTTATGGGGGGCTGGGTGAATCTTGTGTTTGTTTGTGAGTTGGGTACTTCTCTTGATGAGAACCACCTCCTGTGCACTTGCGTTGCAAAGAGCCTCCATTGTGATGTTGAGTTGTTGGTGCAGATGGCTGTTGGTTCCCTCAAGTGCTGAGACATGGTTTGCTAGCTCCTCGTTGATCCGCGCCTGTTTTCCGATGCCACCTATCATTTGTGTCGCAGGCATCGAGGCTATCGGCAGGGATGGCTGGTTTACCGCCGTTGGGTCCATGGCCGGATCGGCTGTCGGAGCCATCGGAACTGACCCAGCTGCCACATAGCCTGCCTCGCCAGCATTTGCCCCTTTCTGAGGATTCGTGTGCATGGTCACGTTCTGCTCCTCCATTGCCGAAGTTGTCGTCGAAGACCCGTTGATGGTCCTCGGATGCGCTCGCTTGTTTCACGTCGTGGTCGCAAAGTCTGCAAAGTCTTGATGTGCGAGATGCGCTGTCAATTTATGCAAGGTAATCCTCCTGTTGAGTAAATTAGTCAGCTGCACCTCCAGCATTGCTGCACCCTGATACCAAGTATTATGCCGAACGGAGCGTGGATGGTGAACAGGTATGAGTTGCAAGGCAGAATCCGGTTTGAGAGTTTGGGACACTTGAGCAATTCATGATTAGCGGTAAGTGTACTTCAATGACGAGTGTCGGAACGACTGAATACATATATACAAGTGGCGAGTTTATAAATGAGACATAGTTGGGGTCATTGGGTCGATCATCTAGCAACCCGTGTGGATTCACGCCGTGAGTGGCCGGATCAAGAAGCTTCACCAAGGAATCAGGGGGCTTCGAAGATAGAATGAGAAGATGTGAGATGCATCTTTATAAATCTCAATAAATCTCGATGTGTTGAGATGTTGACCGAAAGGTTGTGACACTTATGTCAATGTTACTCAAAAGTGGTCAAAGTTGTCAAAACGTGCGAGAAGGAATTGCTGGAGGACAAGGGCAGGTGGCCGAATTTCCCTCGACCGTCAGAGCAAAAATTGGTATCGCGACGCGTGGTGGGCTATTTGTGTAATTACAAAAATACCCAATCAGAGAGCTTAGGAACTCGTGTATGTGTGGTACGTAACAGTTCACACGGATGAGGTGCAGAGCAGATGACAATTCAAGGAATTGGGGCAAAAGGATGATTTTTATTAAGCAATAAGTTAACTTTGAATGACAAGTGTTGAATAAGTCGAGCACATACTGTTATGACAAGAGAAATGTGGGTGGTTCATAGGGATGACGTCTGGGTCAAAAGACGATTCAAGGATTTGGGACAAATGGACAGCTTGAATTCAATGGTAAGCGTGCTTTGATGACAATTGTCAAGTGAGTCAAACACATGTATACAATGTGGAGAATGAGAAATGATGGTTATGTTGGGTCATTGGCGCTCAAGCGGAGTGACGCATGCAAGGTCGCGTAGTGAGTGGTTGTTTCAAGAAGCTTTTCTAAGAAATCAAGGGCTTTGAGAATATAGGTCTAGCATCACCGAGAAGTCGACCGAACAATATCAAATCATCGATATTGTTTGCAAAACTTCCATCCACCATTCTAGAATATGGTCAAATTTTTGAAAAACTTCTGGAACAGAACACTATAGTTCAGGGCAGGTGACCAAAATGCCCTTGGCCGATTGGCGTAAAAACACTGAAGTTGTCGCGTGATGGGCCACGAATGTGGTTGCAAAAGTGCCCACTCACGGAGTTCAAGGGCTCATGCCCGTCAAGGACGTAACACTCCCTCCCCCTCCCCTTTAGCCGCAATATCCAGGTACTTTAGAAGACGTAGGCCAGTAACGGCAAAAGTAGCCTTCAATCAGGTGATCAACATCTCCTAGGTTGTTGTAGGGCTCCCACTTGTTGTGCACGGTAGAGTGCCGTGACACTTGACCACATATTCAGTCATTTGCCCCATTGCGTTGATGTCCAATAATGGCTTCAATGACGTACGCCGTATCTTTGCCCACTTGTATAGGAGGTGGAGGTGAAACATCTTTGCCGCGGAAGTTTGTACTGGGTTCCCAGTATTGTTTCAGGTTGCTGATGTGAAAGATGGGATGAATCACCACACTGTCAAGTAGGCAAAGGCGAGCGGCTACACATGTTTGCATTTTCTTGATTTGGAATGGTCCAAACGAAAGGGGTTTGAGCTTTGCAAAGTCCTGTCCTCAAAGTTTGATGTTTGTCGAGCTCAGGGGAATGCGATTGCTTGTGCTTTACATGCCATTGATGAGATCTTGGTCGGCCGCTCGCTTCATGGCTGCTCGTTTCTTTGCAATGGTGTGTTGTGTTTCCTTCCAAACGCTTGAGAAATCCATGCGGTGGTTGTCGACCACGGGGATAATGCTTTGACTCTGCAGCCCGGCCGCTGTGGCGGGAGGTTTGTCGTTAATCACTTCGAACATAATTCAACCCGTTGGGGTGGAAGTGGTGTAGTTGTATGCCAGATTGATGGTTGGCACTTATGATCTGGTTTAGAAACAGCTGTGTTGTTCCTCCTACGGTGATGGCTGTCATCCTCGGAATGAAGTACGGAAATTTAGAAAATCTGTCCAACATGATGAGGATGGCATCGTACGACAAGTTATTATCCACCGCCATTGTCTTGGAGGAGAACGGCTCCGATGGCTCAATAGGATCATGCCAATTTATTATCCAACGCCATTCATGACCACCATCAGTGGTCATGATGTAGTCCACCATAGGATCTGCCAATTTTCAGGCTGAAGTCATAGCGTTTCTCAAAGAGTTGAGCGATTCTTGTTCCTTGTCCTCCTTATTCCACTTGGTGGTTTTTCGAGTGAGAACAGAGAGATGCATTGACACTCGAGCGCAGTCCTTTATGTATTGAACGTAGTAGTTTCAGAAGCCCAAAAATTCGTGGACGTCCAAAAAAAAAATGGTATCAGCCAGTCAGCAAACACTTCCACCTTTTTAGATCCATAATGATCCGTTTGCCGCTGATGATGTGGCCCAAAAACTTGACCAAATGGCGACTGAAGTCACACTTTGAGAGTTTTCCAAAAAACTTATCACCTTGTGAAATCCGGAGAACTCCTTTCAGATGTCCATTATGCTCCTCCGGATGCGGCTGTACACCAGGATGCCGACGAGGTATATGACAACAAACTCGTTGAGATACAGGCGGATTATGTTCATCGCCGCCATCAATGTTTGGAGTCTGAACAGCATGACCATGAACTCAAAGTGCAAGTATCAAGTGAAGAATGCCGTCTTCTTCACGTCCTTATCAGAAACGTGGACATGATGATAGCTGTTGTGCAGGCCGATTTTGTTGAAGATTCGGGCCCCACAGAGTTGGTCAAAACGTTTGACTGCTTGCAAAAGAGGATACCAATTCTTGATGGTGATGTTATTCAATGCCCTGTAGTCCACGTACATTTCCATCTCTCTGGTTTTCTTTTTGACAAAAAGTACAGCTGTCGTGTATGGTGACATGGAATGTCTAATGAACCCATGAATAAGCATCTCATCTAGATACTTCTTGAGTTCGAGGAAGCTCATCGGGTTAAACCCCTTCAAACTCCTTGATGAGTGTTGCAAATACCTCTGGTACCGTTGCAAACCTTGGAGGTGTCAAGGCTGATGTGGTTGCCTTGGTAGCTGCCATTTCTCTTGCCTTCCCTGCCTCAAATTGGACTAGCTAAGCTTGAGTACCGCGTTTCAAGTACCTCTTGGCTACATCCACAAATATTGGTTGGTATCTTGTGGCTTCCACAACTTCCTCTACGGCTTCCATTTCTGCTGCTTCCCGTAATTGTCGTTGCATCGTCAGTCGCTCAACCACAGGCAGGTGTCATTTCTTTCCATTAATGCTGATGTAGACTGAACCGCTACTCCCGCCCACCTGCGTGTTGTGTCGGTACAGGAAATATTACCCGGAGATGATTTTGTGGTCACTTATTGGGCAATTTATCCAATGCTAAGTCGTGTAGATCTTGGATTTGTAGTCAGAGAGGTTCAAGGAGTTCACGGATCTGCATTTTTCTGTGGACATTCTTTCCTTCAAGAACACCTGGTTTGGTCCGCAGACCCAGCTTCCAAACCATGATGTTACTGACAAGACTACAAGAAGCACCTTCATCCACCAGTGCCAGTACCGTTCTGTGACTTTTACAACCCTTTGGTTGCACTCGTAGCAATATCACCGGTTGGACGTCCTCATATTCCTCCTCTAACATGGCGATCTTGGAAACCCTTGTCTGCGGCGATATGAGCCGCTCAAGAGTTTTTTACCAGACAAGAGTCTCGCCGTCTACTCTTGTCCTTTGCCATTTTCTGACTCGTTAAGTTTTTGTTTTGGCTTCTCCCTCCCTTTTCAATTTGCAGATGATGTTTCCGACAATCGGGTGAGATATGGTCTGGCTTCACGCAAGTCAAGCAAGTCCGTTAATCGCGCTGACCGCCGGTGTCAATCTCCATCAGAGATGGGGTTTTTGCCAACTGCAACTTTCCTCTGCCACCATAAGGGTTGTGGCTTGGGGGTCACCGACTATTGAATTGTTGTATCCGAGTGTTGTAGTTGGCATTGTCAATGCGATCGGCTGTTGTGATCATTCGCAGAAGGTCTTCCTGGTTGCTAGTCATTGCAAATGCTTGCCGATTGTCCCGCTTGATTAAGTTGTTGCAGTAAAAACACAGTTCATTGGGGACGAGGTCATTGTTGGTGATGATTTTGCAGAAATGCCATGTATACTCCGCCATGATGGATTGCTGATGCAGGTGCTCTAGAATGTATAATTCGTTGCAATTCAAGTTTAGCTTCCCAATACGAGTGTGAGTAGCGCGCATGAAGTCGCTCCATATTTCCGCTAGTGTGAGAGAGTCATGGGATTTTTCTGTTTGAGAGGTCGTATGACTGTGGTTGGTAATGTGAGAGTGGTTGCGTAAGCCATTGATTTAGCTCCGCTGATCTGCTAGTGCCATTGGATGGTCTTTAGATTGAACAACCAACTTAAGGCTGTGCCACACAAAAATGAGGTCGCGAGGTCAGTTTTCTTCTTGTAATTGTTGACCCTAACACCAGTTAAGTACACCACCAAACTCGTCAACCACACCCTGTCCGTCAACCCCTTTGAGTTTGTGGAATCGATCGGCTCTCGATGTGCCGATCGAATTTGGGGTTCACGTGAGAGTTAAAGATTTCTCTTGGTGAGCACTGGTTTGCGTGCATGGGAACTCCAAAGCTCTCCATTGTTGCATTGGTTTGTTGGAGAGGATGGGTATTGAGACTCTCGAGTCCTAGCAACCATTGGTATAGGTCTTCATAACTTGGAATCTATTGTCCTGTATCTCCCATCACATCAGGTGTTGATCCAACATGCAATGGTAGAGGCAAAGGATTCATCGATCCCGAGGAGTTTGTCACTGGGTTGGCCGTCGGATTCGTCGGTGTTGTGCCATTTGCTGCGGACGTTTTTGGTGTAATCTGGTTTGTCTGGAGAGCATTAGTACTTACTTGCTACTGATCATCCATCACCATAGTGTTTTCCGGAGACTGATGCTTGTCACCGGTTGCGCTTGCTCCATTCAGCATTGTCACTACAAGGTCTATGATCTTCTGAATGGCGGAGATGCACTGAAGACTTGTGAAAGGTTATTGTTAGGTAGTTAATGTGTCAGTTGTCCCTGCAGCACTGCTGCACTCTGATACCAAGTGTTACGTCAAGTGGAACGGGGGTGGTTCACACAGACGAGGTGTGGGACAAAGGACAATTCGAGGATTTGGAACAAATGGATAAACTGAATTAAGTAGTGTGTGTACTTCAATGACAAGTGGTGAGTGAGTTGAGCACATATATACAACGCCAAGAATGAGAATGACATATGTTGGGTTCTCGGTGCTTGAGCCAAGAGACGCGTGCAAGGTCACACTGTATTTGGTTGCTTTGATAAGCTCCACCGAGAAGTGGGAGAGCTTCAAGAATATCGAGGCACATCTTCATGAAAGTCTAGCGTGATCAAGAATTCGACCAAATGATATTGAAACATCGATACGGTTCATGAGAATTCTGTTGACCATTATGGAATGTGGTCAAAGTTGTAAAAAACTTCTGGAACGAAACGCCGGAGGTTGGAATAGTCAAGGGCCAAAATGCCCTTGGATGATCGGCGTAAAAATCTTGAAGTCATCGCACGGTGGGCCACGAATGCAATGGAAAAAGTAACCTCTCGAAGAGTTTAGGGACTCGTTTACGTCAAGGACGAAACACATACGTACAGTGACGATAATCAATGCATACATGGGGTTCTCAGCCTTTGAGCTGAACGACGTGTATGAGGTCACATCATGTGTGGCTGCTTTGAGAATATCAAGGCACAATTTCATGAAGTGCAAACATTTCTGAGCTACATTGTTCGCGCCACGCACCTACACGGACTGACAGCCACAAATCATTACAAGGGCAGGTACCTGTTTCGATTACATGTCCAAAAGATATCAAGGACTCGTTCTAACCCATAATTTATGCCATTTCCAGAATTGCATGTAATCAAAGACTGCGATGCTTAGAATTATCCATCACGTGAACTGATCGAAGGGCAGATTTGAGTTCATAGCAAATTATTAGAAAAACAATAGGTAGCGGAGTGGGACATCAGGTCCTTCCAGTCGACTTCGGAACTATGTGGCTTCTGAAGGGAAAAACTTCAAAGAACAAAGAAACAAGGACAAGTAATGTGCCCCAATTTGGGGAGAGTCTATTAACATCGACAAAAAAAACGTACCAAATTACCTGGAAGCGCATATCTGTGGGTCTTTGAAGCACAATCTCCTTTGACAAATTTTGAAACACCGTGTTTATGCACACCATTGTCACATACCTTGTTGCACTTTCCCAAATAGCTCTTCCTTACATGTTTTCCTAAATTCTACTCAATATGAGTAGCATTGGCGGTTTTTCACCACCATGTATGTCTATAGTTTGCAGATGGGAATCCGGAAATCAATGTGCTTCGACTATAGGCTTCTCTGTTTGACAAGGACCTCATGTAACATGAGGCGGCAACAATAGTAGGCGGACATGGCACCGGGTCAAAAGGGGGGTCAGACCGCATACCTGTCATAAAGTTATCGTTTCAAAAACTTCAAGCGCCATCGAGTTGTTGACCAAAAAGTTTCAAAACATTGATAAGTTTTGCGATACTTCTGTCGGCCATTCTATTTTGTGTCAATACATTTTGGAATGAAACACCAGAGGATGGAGCAGGTGACCAAAACACCCTCTGCAAGTCAGTGTAAGAATAACGAGGTCCATGAGCGGCTGGCCACAGATGTAAAGCTAAAGATATCCACTCGCGGAGTTCAGAGACTCGTGTACGTCACGGACGTAATGCTCCCCTCCTTTATTCATAATGTCTCGTCACGTATGTAGTTGTAGGCCTACGACAGCGATGATAGACATTGATCAGATGATTGACATCCCTGAGGTTGTCATAGGGCTACCAAATGTTGTGTACATTGTCGTAGGTGTGCCACTTGGCCAGATACTCAGTTGTTTTGCCATGGAATCAATGTCTGGGGATATCTTCAATTACGTAAACTACATCTCCGTCCACTTGGATAAGAGGTGGAGGTACAAAATCTCTGCCAGGGAAGTTCTTTATGGGATCCTTGTAGTACTTGAGCTTGCTACTTGATCTCAAACGGTCCCAACCACCGGGACTTTAGCTTCTCAAATTATTTTCCTCGAAGTTTGATATTTGTTATGCTGAGGAGGAAGCGATCGCTGCTCGCTTGAACAAGTCATCACTGTGATGTGGATCAGCTGCTTGCTTCATGGCCGCTTGTGTCTTCATGAGGATTTGCCGTGTTTCTTTCCGAATGCTAGAGAGATTCCTATGGTGGATGTCGAACGCGGGGATGCTGCTTTGGCTCTGCAGTCCTGTCAGCATGGCGAGAAGTTTGTCGTAGACCAATTCAAACAGTATTTTACCCGTTGCAGTGGGCGTGGCTGAGTTGTATGTGAGTTATGCGATAGGGAGTTTGGCTGCCCAATCGGTGCCGTGCGGTTTGCATAAAGTGCGGAGAAGCTGTTCGAGCATTTGACTAGTCCACCACCACGAGGATGGTATCATAGTCCTAAAAAATGGTGAGCAATTTTGTCACAAAGTCTATGCTGATGTGGACTTGATTCCATAAGAACAAGGAGTGCTTAGAGTGGTCCACGTGGCCTCGTGCAAGGAGATTTTTGCCTCTGACAAGTGTCGCATAATTTGCACAAGGCTTTCACGTTAGTCTGTATCTTGGCCCACCAATAGTACTTCGTCATCTTCTTGAACGTCTTGTCCTTACCAAAGTTTCCACCTCGACCGATGTTGTGGCATTTCTCCGCTGGAATTGTTCGTAGTTCCTTGTTTGGTGGCATTGCACCCTGGCAAGTAAAACGCCGTTGCCAGAACTTTGTACAAGCAACCAGAAGTTTGTATTGTCATACCCACTAAACTCCTTGTAATCTTTTGTAAGCGGCCTTGAGAGGCATGGGTCTCGTTCGACGAGTAGCATGTTGATCTTTGCCATTAGACCTGGTCGCTGACTTTGAGCATCCGCTGTATTTGCCTTTATAGGTCGGTACTCGATGTCACTGTTGAAGTTCGATGTAAGGAACTCCATCCATCATGTTTGTCGATGGCTCATGTTTGAATGAGTCTTGAGACATTTCAGTGGGTGATGGTTGGTGTAGACAATGCATCGCTGACATTCCAAGTAGTACCGCCATGTTTTGAACACGTGTATGAATGTGAGAATTTGTTTACTGTGTACCACGTAGTTGAGTTCCGGCTCATGACCATTTGTTCTCCACCACCGTTGTCTTGGAGGAGAACATCTCCGATTGCTCAATCAGGCGCATAGGTGGCCATGATGTAGTCTACCATTGGATTTTCCAATTGTAACGCTGCCATCGAGGTCAAAGCATTTCTCAAAGAGTTGAATGCTTCTTATTTGCTATCTCCCCAATTCCACTCGTTGGTTTTACTAGTTAGATTGGAGAGAGGCGTTGAGACGTGGGCGTTGCCCTTTGTGAATCAACACTAGTAGTTGCAGAAGCCTAAAATAAATTGGACGTCCTAAAGCTTGGTCGCTGTCGACCATCACCGACCGCCTGCATCTTTTTTGGGTCCACGGAGATCTGTCCATCGCCAATGACGTGGCCCATGAACTCAATCGAACAGCGACCAAAGTCATGTTTTAAGAGTTTTTAAAAACGTTTCTCTTTTTATAAACTTTGGAGAACAAGGTGGAGATATCTATTGTGCTCGTGCAATGTTCAGCTGTACATTAAGATGTCGTTGAGATTTACGACAACAAAGACATCCAGGTACATGCAAAAATATTGACCATCATTGCCATTCATGTTTCTAGGGGCATTTGTGAGTCCAAAATACATGTTTGTGAATTCGAAGTGCCTGTATTCGGGTGCGGAATACTGTATTTTTTATGTCCTTATCAGATGAACGGAGCTAACAATACTGCTAAAGAATTCGATCTTTATGAAAACTTGGGCCCCGCGGAGCCGGTAAAAAACTTTGTCTGCATGTGAAAGAAGATAGTGGTTCTTGATGGTGATGTCAATTCAACGCTTGGTAGTCCATGCACATCCACAACTCTCCAGTTTTCCTTTTCAAAAAAAGTACAGGTGTTATGACGTGGAGGGTTGGATGAACCCCTGACCAAGCATCTGATCGCGTTGCTTCTTAAGTTTGGTCAGCTTGTGGTCCCTCATCCAATAGGTTCCTTTTACCGTCGATCTTCCCCCTTGGCTTGAGGCCTATCCGGTAGTTGAAGTTTCTTTGCAAAGGTAACTCTTGGCATAGATTGTCAGGAAAAATCCCTTCAAACCTCTCGATAACTGGCGCAAGCTCCTCTAGAATGGCTGCAAACTTTTCATGCGTCAAGGCCAATGTAGTTGCCTTGGCTGTTACAACTTCTTCTCCTTCTCCTGTCTCCATGTGGACTAGTAACACTTGAGCTACATATCGCATACATCCTTTGGCCACGCCCAAAGATATCGGCTGGTGTTTTGCGTCTCCTCCAACTTTCGCTGCTACTTCAACCTTTGCTACTTCCTGTACCTGCCGCTGTGTCATGGGTCGCTTGACTAGAGCAAGATGTCATTTCCTACCATCAATGTTGACGTTTCCTGATCCGCTTCTTCAGTCCACCTACGGATTGTGCTGGTACAGGAGATCTTGCCCGAGGATGGTTTTGTGGTTGCTCATCGTGTAAGTCTTCTAGACCATTACGTTGTGTAGATCTCCATTGTGTACTCAGAAAGGTTCACGAAGTCAACGGATCTACAGTTGTCCAGATGGTACCAATGGTTTTTCCTTCAAAAAGCTTAGGTTTGGTTCGCAAAACAAGCATTTAAACCATGTCGCTGCTTATAAAACTGTAAGAAACGCCTCCGACCAATAGCGCAGATACCGTTATACCAATTTTACAATACCTTAGTTGTACTCATAACAGTATTACTAGTTGGTCATCCTCGTACCCCTTGTCAAACTTTGTAATCTTAGAAACCCTTGTTTGCGGCAATTTGAGCTGCTTAGATGGACGGTCAGACGGCACAGATTTTTTCAACTGGACAACAGCCTCGCCCTCTACTCCTATCCTTTGCCGTTTCTTGACCCCTCAACCTTTCCCTTTGGCTTCCTCCCTTATTGGCCTGCCAATTCTATCTTCAACAGTCACAAAAGATGTGAATGGCTTCCTGCAAGCCCAATAGAGCATTTGATTGCATTGATCGACAGTTTCAATCTCCTTCGGAGACAATGTTTCCACCAAGTGTGACTTCCCTCAGCCATAAGAAAAATTGTGGCCTTAGGGTTGCCAATCATTAAATTCATGTATTCCAGCGTTTTAGTCGATGTTGTCAATGCCATTGTATAGTGCGATTATTCGTGGAATGTCGTCTTGAATGCCGGAAATGGTGATTGCTCATTGGATATCTCTCTTGAGACCATTGTTGTAGTAGAAAGAGAGTTCATCAAGGACGAGGTCACTGCCAGTGATGATCTTGCAAAATCGTCAAGTATATTCTAATATGCTGGATTGTTGACGTAGACATTGAAGCCTATACCATGTGTCATTCTCCTCGCTCATCTTTCCCAAAGCGGGCAAGGGTGGCATGCACAAAATTGCTCCAGGTCTTTGGTGGGGTGAGGGAGTCATACCACATCCATTTTTTCCGCTCAAGAGGTAGGACGCCTATGGTCTGTGATGTGAGAGCAGTCGCATGAGCCGTTGATCCAGCTCTGCTGGTCTCCTACTGTCATTGGAGGTCATTAGATGGGACCACCAAATTGAAGCCATGCCATGCAAAAGCGAGACCATGAGTTCAATGTGTTTTTTTTTTTTTTTGGTTCTCGTTGAATCCAGCAGCGGTCAATTACACCTCTAAAATCGTTGGCCATATGCTCTTTGTCAGTATCTTTGTGTTTGTAGGAGCAAACGGCTATAGAAGTGCCGGTAGAATCTGAGTTCACTTTAGATACCCTACTGATCTTTAATTTCGATTTTTTCAAAATTTCTATTTATGTGTTCTTTACTTTCGGCCATGGTTTTAGTTAATAGAGTTATTTGGGTGGGCCTTTAACTTTCGTCGAACGAAAATACGGGATCCTAACATTCGACGGCGGCACTGTTCGACACCGCAACTGCAAGTTGCGGTGTCGAACAGTGCAAGCCTGACGAGGCAGGTTTTCGTTTCTTGCAGAAATCCGCCTCGTCAGACAGGCGCGTCACTCTCGGCGACCCATAGGTTCATGTCTACGAGCCAGACGTGAACCAGATATATGGGAAAAATAGTCTGAGCATCAGATCATAAAAGGAACTTTCAGAACAAGAGAGGGTAAATACCCGAATTACTGGATTTTTTTTTTCCTGTCTGATGCCAATTATTTAGGTGGTACCTAACTAATTCGACAAATCATCATTTTAGTTGAGGGTCATCACCAAAAAGATATTTGATATCAAAATTAAGGATCAGTAGGGTATGAATTGTTCTCTTTGTGAGCACTGCTTCGTGCACATGGGACATCTAAGGCTCCTTTATTGCCATGTTGAGTTGTTGGAGCACATTGGTATTGAGTCTCTCAATTCCCAACAACTTCTGGTACAAATCTTTCTTGATGCAGGCTTGTCTTCTAGTGCCTTCCATCATGCTAGTTGTCGTCCCAGTGGGCAGCTGTGGAGGAAAAGGATTCACTGACCCTGAGGGGTCCGTCACCGGGTTGGCCTTTGGGTTCTTCGGTGTTGTGCCATTCACAACAAATGTTGTCTTGTTTGCCTGGTTTGTCTGAATAACGCCGTTGATTGCGTGCTTCTGATCCTTCATCGCCAAAGTCTTGGAAGGTCACTGTTGCTTGTTGCCGGATGCGCTTGCTCTGTTCACTGTTGTCCTTGCAAGGTTTGTATATTTTGAATGGTAGAGATGCACTGAAGACTCGTGCAAGGTTGTCACTTGGTAGTTAATTTGTTGTCTACTTCTCTAGGAATTGATACAAAAGGATAACATGTATTCATAAGTGGAATTGGATGACAAGGGTCAAGTAAGTCGTGCACATGCATACAATGACAAGAATCAACGAGGTATATGTTAGGTTCTCAGTGCTTGAGTCGAGTGATGCGTATGAGGTCACATCGTGAGTAGTTGCTTCAAGAAGCTTTGCTGAAAATGCATGAGGCTTTGATAACATCGAGGCATAGTTATACTAAAGTCCAAAGTTGTCAAGAAGCCGACTGAATATGTTCAAAACATCAATACAATTTGTGATACTTCTGTTAAACATCATGGAAAGTGGTTGAAGTTGTCAGATTCCGCTAGAAGTG
Source organism: Penium margaritaceum (assembly GCA_023375785.1). Lineage (NCBI taxonomy): Eukaryota > Viridiplantae > Streptophyta > Zygnematophyceae > Desmidiales > Peniaceae > Penium > Penium margaritaceum. The sequence continues at coordinate 45,486 of SZWC01003744.1, forward strand.
AACACCAAAGGTCGATGCAGGTGGCCCAAATGCCCTTTGTTGGTTGGTGTAAAGATGTTGAGGTCGACGTGCCCTAGGCCACAAATGTAAAGACAGAAATGTTCGCTCATGGATTTCAGGGAACCGTGTGTTTCAGGGACACAACAATTCACACAGATGTGGTACGGGACGGAAGAAAATCAAGGGAATTTGGACAATGGGATGATTCATGACTGGCAGTGGGTGTACTTCCATGAAAAGTGCCAGATATGTCAATCATGGACGCTTGAATTGAGCGACGCATGCGATACCGCATCACGAGTGGTCATTTTGAGAAACTCAGTCAAGAAGTTGGGGGGTTTTGAGAATATTGAGGCGCGAGGCTTTATAAAGGGTTTCAATTGGTCCCATGCCCCCACATTGGACCACAAATTGAAAAAACGCCCCCACATTCTGAAAAAGACACGAAACAACAATTCTCCGTGTGGGTCGCTGTTGCTTTTCATGGGGTCATTGCTCCCATATGAGAATCATAATGAAGTGAAAATGCCCATTTTTTAGATCAAGCAATAATACACGTGTTTTTTTTCTTCATAACGTGCAACCTCCCTGTTTTTACATGCAAACACTAATCAAACCACAACCCAAATTACATTCAGCATTTTAGGGTTTTAGTTTTGTATGGGCTCCTGTTGAAAGGGAACATGTTCCCTTTCAATGCAGTGGGAGTCTCAGACCCCCCATGCAAAGTGCACGCAAACCATCTCCTGGAACAAACACAAACCTCTCAAAAGAGGGATTTGTGATTGTTCAATGACAATGCTCACGTCATAAGTTCAAGGATGCATGCATTGCACATCGCTTTTATGTAAAATCAGCATCGATATGACAAAATGAGGCAAAATGGGAGCTGAATGGATTTAAACTACAAGCTCGGGGCAAAATTAATTTGAAATATAGAGTTGCGGACGTATAACCAGTTCAGCCTTTTCTAAAATTCCGGCGCTGTCGAGAAGTTGACCGAACGATATCGGAAAGTCTGTATGGTTTGTGACACTTCTGTCGACCTTCTTGGAAAGTGGTCGAATACGTTAGAAACTATAGGAGCTGAACTCTGAGTGTCAGGAGAGGTTGGAAAAAGGCCCCCAGTAATTTGGCATAAACATCTTGAGGTCGACGTGCGATGGGAAAAAGTTTAAGGACAGAAATTCCCACTATTGTAGTCTAGGGACTCGTGTACGTGTGGGGTGTAACGCTTTCTCCCATTTTAGTCAAAACGTCTAGGTGTGTTAGCAGACGCAGGCCAATGATGCTTGTGTTACCTGTCAATTAGGTGATCGATGTCTCGGAGGTTGTCGTGGAGCTCCAAGTTGTTGTGCACGGTGTCGTAGTCGTGCTACTTGACCAGATTCTTGATCGGTTTTTCACGACATCGATGCTCAAGGATGTCCTTGGTCACGTACTCCTTCTCTCCATACACTTGGATGGGATGTAAAGGAGTGACATCTTGGCTGAGGAACCTCTCACTGGGGTCCCGGTAGTGTTTTAGCTCGTTGACTTGGAAGACTACAAGAATCACCCCACTCTGTGGTATGCAAAGTCAGGCGACAACCGGGGATTGCATTTTCTTGATCTTAAACGGGCCTAGCCATCAGGGTTTGAGTTTGGCGAAGAATTGTCCAAGCACCTTTAGGTTCACCGAGTTGAGTAGGAAGTGATCGGTAGCATTGAATACGTCATCACTGTGATGTCTCTCTGCGGCTCGCTTCATCAATGCTTGTATATTTGCAAGGGTCTAGCGTATTCCTTGCCAGACACTAGATATATCCCATTGATGGATGTCAACCGCGTAAATACTACTTTGGCTTTGCATTCCTTTCGGTGTGATGAGAAGTTTTCCACAGAAAACTTCAAATGGGATCTTACCCGTTGTGGTGGAAGTCACCGAGTTATATGTGAGTTTGGCATTTGGCACTCCAGCCGTCCAATCACTGCCGTGGGGCTCGCATAAAGTGTGGAAGAGCTGTTCGAGCGTCTGATTGGTCCGCTCGGTCTGCCCATCGGTTTGAGGATGCGACACCGTTGACAGTAGAATCTGAAAGTCATAAAGTGTCATTAGTTTACGCCAAAAATGGCTAATGAAGTGGCTGTTTCTATCACTGGCGATTGTACATGGTATTTTTTGTAGCCGCACAATCTGATTTAGAAACAACCACGCTACTCCTTTTGTGGTGATAGTGGTCCTCATTGGGATTAAGTGTAACATTTGGGAAAATGTATCCACCGCCACAATTATGGTGGCATATCTCCATGGAGTGAAAGGTAGTTCTATGACGAAGCCCATGCTAATGTTGACCCATGGCTCACAATAGAGAGCGGTTGGGAAAATCCCGGTGGCCTCGTGCGACAATACTTTTGCCACTGACAGGTGTTGCACGACTTTCTGAACACTGCCACGTTGGTCTAGATTTGGTCCAACTATTAATCTTTTGCTACCTTCTATAGCGTCTTATCCTCGTTGAAGTGTCCACAGTGATCGGTATCACAGCGTTCCTTTGGGAGCATTCGCCAAAACTCCTTGTTTGGTGGTTCAAAAATTTGGCAAGTGAATTTCCTTTGCCAGTACTGATTGTCAAACTGGAACTTGGTTTTTTCATGCCCGCCAAACTCCTTGTAATCCTTTGCGAATAGTCTCAAAAAGTACGGGTCTCGTTTGACCAAAAACGTGATGATCTCGACCATAAGTTACAGCGGACGACTCTTTTCATCGGCTGCATTCATTTTTCTAGGTCAGTATTCAGTGTCCTTGTCAAAGCTGGATGCAAGGAACTCCATCCACTGAGTTTTTTCACCACTTGTATTTGTCTGATTTTGTAGATGTTTGAGCGCATGGTGGTCAGTGTGGACGATGCATCACTGGCATCCCAGGTAGCACCACCACGTCTTGAATGTGCAAAAAAAAAGCATTTATTTTGCGACATGTATGGGACCGGTTGCTCTCCACCACTGTGATATTGGATGAAAATGCCTCAAATTGCTCCATCAGACGTGTACGTGGCCATAGCATAGTCCAGCATTGGATATGCCAATTGCAAGGCTAGTGCCAAGGTCAGAGCATGTCCCAAAGAGTTTAGTACTTCTTTTTCATCGTCCCCCCAACTCTTCTCAGAAATTATACATTTGAGATCGGAGAGAGGCGTTGACATCCAGGCATAGTCCTTTACAAATCGGCTCTAGTAGCAGAATCCTACACATACCTGAATTTTCCAAACATTGGTCAGTGCTGGCCAATCAGTGACCACCTCCACTTTCTTCAGATCCATAGTGATCTGACGGCCAATGATGATGTGGCCCAAAAACTCATTCAAATAACGACCAAAGTCACACTTATAGGGTTTTTTGTGAAGTTTATATCTTTATCAAATATCAAGAACTTTTTGGAGATTTCCATTATGTTCCTCTCGGGTGCAGTTCTACACAACAATGTCATCAAGGTATACGTCAACAGAGTCGCCAAGGTACGGTAAGAGAATGTTGTTCATTGCCACCATAAATTTGGCAAGGAAAATTGTAAGCCCAAACGACATGAGCGTATCCGGTGAAAAACTCCATTTTCTTGATATCCATATCGCACATGCGGATCTGATGATCGATTTTGGTGATTTTTTTGTCCCATGGAGTTCGTCAAGAAGTTCATCTGGTCACAGAAGGGGATATCATTGCTTGATGGTGATGTCATTTAAAGCTCAATAATATATGCACATTTGCATCTCACCTGTTTTTGTTTTCACAAAGTTTTAGGAGTTGCGTAGGGTGTTGTGGACGACCGCTAACTGAGCATCTCCTCTAGCTGCTTTTGAGTTTGGTCAGCTTGTGGTCACTCATTTGATAGTTCCCCTTGATTGTCTATCTGCTGCCCAGCTTTAGGTCTATTGGGTGATCAATGCTGCGTTGCGGAGGTAACTTGCCAATGAGGGATTCAAACTCCTCCGGAACGGTTGCAAACTTGTCAACTGTTGAGGTTATTTCTTTTTTGTATGCTCTCGTGATCTCTTGTGCTTCCCTTGTTTCCACGTGGACAAGCCACACTTGTGCTCCAGAATGTAGATACAGTTTAGCCACATCCAACAATAGCTGCTGACATTTTATTCCTAGTGGAACTCTCTCTGTTTCTTCTACCATTTCTGATTCCCCCAACTGCCGCTATGTTGTGGGTTGCTTTATCACAGGCAGCTGTCATTTTTTGCCAGTAATAGGCACTGACTGGTCTGCTAATCCAGTCTACCTGCAAATTGTATTGGCATACTAAAACTCGTCCTAGGATAACTTTGTGGTTGCTCATTGGTAAAGTTCTACAGGCCATGACATGGTATGGATCTCCAGTTTACAGTTGGAGGGGTTCGCAAAGTTAACGAATCTACACTTTTCCATTGACATTTTGTCCTTTGAACACCCCCCGAGTGAATTTCAGACCTATCTGCTAAACCATGTTGTTTCTTATTAAGTCATGAGAATACCCTCCATCCCGCACTACTGATACTGTTATGCAACTTTTACAACCTTTCGGTTGTACTCGTAGCAGTGTCACCAATTGGTCATCCTTGTGCTCCTTGTTGAACTTTGCAATCTTAGGAACCCTTTTCCATAGCATTGTGAGCTGTTTGAATGGGGAATTGGTCGGGGTAGATTCTTCTAATCGGTCAAGAGGTTTTCCATCTACTCCTATCCTTTGCTGTTTTCGGACTCCTCAACTTTCTCTACGACTCCCCTCCCCTTTTGGCCTGTTGAGAATGTTTCTGAGAGTCACATTAGATGTGTTCCGGTTTCCTACATGTCCGGCACGGCCGTTCATAGAGTTGATTGACGACATTGATCTCCATCAGAGACAAGGTTTCTTTCGTCTACGACTGTTCTCTGCCACGATAGAAATATTGTCTTTTGGATCGCCAACTGTGGGATTCCTGCATCTGAGCATTATAGTTGGCGCTCTTGATGTGACCTCCTGCTGCGATCATTTGTGGAAGGTCTTCTTGGATGCCGAATGTGGCAATTTCTCAACGGATGTCGCGCTTGAGGCTGTTGTTGTAGTAGCAACCGAGTTTTTTGGGAGAGAGGTCACTGTCGGTGTTGGTTTCGCCAAAATGCCATGTGTATTGTGCCACGCTGGACTGCTACTGCACGCATTGAAGCTTGTACCCTATGTCAGACTTCCCTTTCATCGTGCCAAAGCATGTAATTCTCCCAAGCTTTTCAGTGGAGTCAATGAGTCGTGCCACGTGAGATTGATGTGCTCAAGAGGTGGTTGCCTGTGGTCGATGACGTGATCGTGGTTGTGTGAGCTGTTGATCCGGTACCACTGGTCTCTTGTTGCTGATGGATGATCTTTGTATTGGACCACCAACTTAAAGCCATGCAATGCCAAAGCGAGGTCGCGAGGTCAACATTGTTTTTGTCATTTTTACCCTGGCAGCGGAAAATTACACATTGAAACTTGCCAGGCATAATCAAACTGCGACTCTTTATGATTTCATGATCAAAAGACTCAACAAGTGGTGGTCGAATCTACGGTTCACTCGAGATTTGAATCCTACTCTCGATGAGTGCTGCTTTCCCACCCGTGCGTTTAACAAACCCCTCTATCATCGCGTTGAGTTATTGGAATAGATGGGTATCGGGGCACTCGGGTCCTGAAAACTTCTAGTACGTCACGGTTGATGTGAGCTTGTCGGCCGGTGCCATCCCATCGTGCTAGGTATCATCCCGGCGGGCAACGGGCAGAGGCGAAGGGTGTGCTGAGCCTCAGTGGTCGGTCACCAGGTTGGCCGCTGGAGTCAGCGGTGTTGCACCGTTTGTCATGAAAGTTGTTGATGTCGCCTGGTTCACCTGGAGAGCTTCATTGACTACATGGTGCTGATCCTCCATTGTCGGAATCTTTGCCGGTTAATCCTGCTTGTCATTGGCCGTCCTCACTCCATTCACCATTGCTGTTGCAAGGTCTGCCAACTTCTCAACTCTGTATATTTTCTGAAGTCTGGTGTGAGGTTGTCGCCTTGTGGTTAAGGCATAGGCTGTCCCTCCACCGCGACTGGACTCTGATACCAAGTTTTTTTCCGATCAGAACGTAGGTGGTTCACATGTATGAGGTGTGGGACAGAAGTTGATTGGGGAGACTGGGCCAATCAAATAATCTACTATTAGTAATAGGTGTACTTTGATGACAAGTGTCGAAAATGTCGAACACATATGCTCGGTAGCGAGAATCAGATTGTCCTAAAACATGGTCCAAAACTACTACTTTGGCAGTAACTCTGCGTAGAGGCATTGGAATACAGCATTGTCAGAACTTACGGATGCAGCGTCTTGAGTCTCAAGCACACATGCATGGGTACAGCAACGACCGTTGGACGAAAAATGCAAAACATTGAAATTAGGCCAAACAACAAATACACGGAGAAAACCCTAGAGATTGTAGACAAACTACAGAAGGCCCTAACAAGCATCTAGGATGTCGTGAAAGTTTTCTGGCAGTTGCTGAAGGGTGGGCCACCACCTGACGGTGCTCCGACGTCAGCTGGGTCCGCATCAGGGATGTGCATGAGCATGGACACGGCTGAGTCGTCCAAGTATGCACTACAAATGGGAATGCCTCACATCACATCAAATTCACTACTGCTGCTACGATTGCAGAATGCAGTAGTTACATGTGTAGTTACAAGTACTACTGTTATTGGTAGAAACAATTGCCAAGGGGTTAAGCTACGACTGTTACGGTGGCCTAGAATGTCACCATTGCTGAACGTTGCCGCCAGGATGGCATCAATTATGAGGGTGAGTGCCGGGAAATTTCAGGATCATTTTTGCCTCTAAAACTGTTGGGGGAGTGCGCAAGCCCTTGATCTAAGGCCTCCACCATGCCCCAAGACTTACATGTCCTAGCCAAACCACCAAAACACTGTTGCCGCTACATCAACATGCTAGTCTCTCTAATGCTCTAATACCATGCAATGTTTTGTGCGAGCGAGTATGTTGTAAGAGACACAATGTGACATATGATGCTACAAAAGGTGGAGAGGAAAAACATGTCCTTAAAACAAGAGAAAAAATGTGAGGGTATCCCCTCTCCCACATGTTTGTTTGGAAGTAGGCAGCTTCACTGCTAACTGGTGGAAGATAGTGCCAGCCTCATCGCAGGTTGGATTTTCAATAGCTAACTACTGGCAACAACATGAGTTGCTCAGTTATCCGAATGACCAACTGGAAGAAAAATGTATCAAACAGAGAGTTAGAGCCGTTCCCAGAAGCGCCAGGCCTTGGACTGGGCTGAAACACCGAGAAAGCGACGAAGGCGCCCACACGCGGAGAGCTTCCTATTGCGAAGGTCCTCAGGCAGCCAGACGAACGCAATGCTAAACCAGACACGAGCGAGGTGGAGATCGGCACAGCTGCTGTACCAACGCTTGAAAGGTGTGACAGAGCAAGGGAGAGGACTGTGGGGAACACGGTTCCAGACCTAGGTCATGTAACGCATTGCCTCGAAGGCGAAAAGTGGGGAGAGGCCAGACTCGGACAAGAGAGTGCGAACGCCATCGGCAAGAGTTCGATTCCAACATTCAGAGACTCCGTTTTGCTGGAGTGTGTAGGGAGCGGAGGTCACCAGACACACCCCTTTGGACTCAAGGAGGCGGGCGGTAGGATCAAGGAGTTCACCGTCCTAATCATTTCAAAAGACGCGCAGAGACCACTGGCACAAACACTTACATTCAGCCTGTGGAAGCCAAGTCTCAAGGACTATACATACACCGCTTTTCTGACGTAGAGCGGAGATCCAGCAAAAGCAACAGAAATCATCAGTCAAGCACAAGACAAACTGACCAGCACTCCAAGGGAAATCATGGGTAAGGGGACCCATGACATAAGTGTGGAAAATTTCAAGGGGGTGGGTGGACTGGGAGTAAGAGGAAGCAAAGGGTGAGCGATGCATCTTGCCTTGGACGCAGTCAAGAAAGTCGAAGGGACAAGTCGACGAAAAAGTGGACGGGGACAAACCAAGAGCTGGTTGAAGGCGGAGCATGCTGGTAAACAATGCTAGTATGGCATTGGTGTAGACATGGCCAAGGCGGTGATGCAAGAGGCGAACATGGTCAAGGGAGAGATAGGGAGCAAAATGGAAAAGAGAGGATACAACAAAGGAAGAAGAGGGTGTAAGCAAGGGGACACGGTAGAGCTTGTCACACTTGACACTTTGCAAGACAACATGACCAGAGGGACGTAGCAGATAGTGCCGACACCCTGACTGGCTTAAACAATCTATGCCCTGATCGTCTAGAGAGGTCACCGATAGCAGACTGAGCTCCAAGGAAGGCACGTATAGGATGCCAGGCAAGAACATCGCGGCACTGGGACCAATAAAGCGGGAAACACCCACGCCCTGAAGAGGGAGTAACTGGCCGGATCCGGTATGCACAAAGCGAACGGAACTGGCAGTATCCAACGAGATGGAGGAACAGGCAGACGTCATGTGGTGGGTGGCCCCTGAGTCAAGGACCCAGAAGTCACAAGAGACATGAACGTGGGGAAGGACACCAAACGTGGCGATAGTGCTGACAGGAGGGGATGACGGGTCATAGACACCGAGGCGGCGCGGGAGAACGAAGGAATGCCAGTGCTCGACCCATGGAACAGACGGTGACTGGAGACCAAGGACATGACCCGGGGGGTCCCCACAGAGAACAGTGTCAGTGTGACATGAAGGACCTCTGGCCAATACAGCTACAATCTCACCTCCCTAATCGTGAAGATGGAGACGCTACAGAAGAGACCGCTCCAGCTAGCGCTCGCCGTCGACGGACGGCGCAGATGACGGAGCAAAGGACCCCAAGGGAGGAGGGAGCCATGGAGGAGCAAAGTAGGTGGGAGAAGGTGGCCCAGAGTAGACATGGACTCAACAGGGTCGTGGCCAGCCCCATGGGAACTGGGCTGGCGGAGGCATAGAGAGAACACCAGCTGCACAGTAGGCCTACGCGGAGGAGGAACCAGGGGACTGAGCCGATGTACTGAACCCGGAGCTGGTATTGACTATAGAGGAGGTGGAGCTGCTGGAACGTGTCCAGTGGGCACGCATAGCACGTGCAAAAAAAAGGTCATCCGGTGGTACAGGGCACTCTACTTGGAAGAGTCGCAATTCCAACACACCACTTCGCCAAGTACATGAGACGAGGCAGAATTTGAGGGCTTGCCCTTGTCTTGGCCCATGTCGTAGCCACCCCCAAGTCCCTGAGAAGCGAGGGCCATGGCGGTAGAGGTCGAAGAGGAAGAGGACAGGTGGAGGCTACGCTGGAGGATGAAGAAGAGGCTACAATGGTGACAGTTGCGACTCCGGTGATGGCCGAACGATGAAGACGCTTGTTCTAGAGGCTAGTACACCACGCAACAAGGTACTCAACGGTAAAATTCAAGAGGGCACCAAAACCGGGAGGGGACCTTGGAGGCACGGACTGGGCTGCGAGTCACTGCAGCTCGTCTGCTTTGACATCGGAGGTCTGACAGCTTGGGGAAGAGCCGGTTAATCATGGTAAGCACCGCTGACAACTGTCCCGGTGCAACATCACTAAGTTGACGGAGCCGTTTAAGCCCGCGTGCCTAGTATGCATCAGTCAATTCGTCATCATGCATTAAGAGAGTCTTGAACTGCACTATGAGTGCACTTTGAGCAGCTTGTCTAGTAACAGTGATGCCACGATGTAACACGGTGTACGCCCCAATGGGATTAGGGAGACGCTATGCGGCAGGGTCAGCATTATATGTGCCAACATCATTGATGAGTGTTTCTGGCGCAGTAGAGATGAGAGCGCGAACAACACGAGCGGACTCATCAGTGACATGCGTAATAGGAGGGACTGCTAGAAAATAGTACTACCATAGGCGTTCTCCTTGCGCCCAGGTGCTGAAGTGAATCTCCCAGGAGGAGAAGGTGTTAGCAGCTCACGGCGTGGAAGAGACACCAGCACTGGTTCCAACAGTGGTGCCAGAGGGTGAGACAGAAGTAGCAGGAAGACGCTTCAGCACAATGGTGGCAACATCATCGGCAAAAGTGGCACGATTTTCATTTGCGATGTTGAGGCGATCTTCAACCTCGCGCTTAGCCTCGCGAGCGAGGTTCAACTGGCACTACAAATCAGCGATGTCTAACTCGTCGTCACCAGGCATGGTGACGAATGTTGGGTTCTATGGGACAAATTTCGGCAAAGTTTCTCCCGCCCCAGTGGATGTGGGGAAAATGGGAGTGTCTTCGACACGTGGTAGAAGTGCTACAAGACAACCCACCCCCGGTCAGACACGACAAGCCACTACAAGGAGAACAGAGACAAGAGGCCAGCAGCATAGAGACAAGCAGACAAGAAGCTCACGAGGCTATAGAAAGGGATGGCCTAAGTAGAAAGGAAAGAAGTGAAGGTACGGTGACAGCAGAAGTGGCATCCAGAATGGAAATTGCTGCAGCAGCTGAGACCACAAGGGCAAGAGAGCCCTTGACAAAAGGGGTAGAGAGTGTGGTGAGGACAACTACAACGGAGATGAGGGCGGTGATGACGCTAGAGATGGCCGATGGAGACGATGACGTAGATGTCACGGCTGTAGCAGTGGAGGTGCGGATCGATGACGCGGCAATGGCTGTGGCAGATGCTACTGATGATGTGGCTCATGCGATGGCTGCTGCAGCTGCTGTGAGTTGTTTATCTATGTCCGCAGCTGCTGCAGCAATGGGATCCAAGACCACTGCTGCCTCAATGTAAGCATCCGTGGCCCTGCCAGCTGATGTAGCGGCGGGAGCACGGGCTGCCCTGGCTGCTGCTGCAAACATAGCTGCGGCCGTGGTTGCTGCGTCTATAGCTGCGGCTTCAATGTGCATGAGCATGTCTAGGACAGCGATGTCCTCTACAAACGCCGCATACAAGTGGACGAAGTTGACGGCGGCACTGTCACGTGGCGGAGGGTTTGTGTCAGGGGAAGCAGGGGGGGACACGCTTACCGACGTGTGGTGGGTTGTTCGCTCGGGTTGAGATGGCGGGGTCCTAGCTAAAGTGGTGCCGTCCCAACCACAACGCAAGCGAGAGTGCGAGCGAGAGCGGTGGTGAGTTGGGCGCCCCTCATAGTATGCCCCGAGTGAAAGCGGGCTGGGAGTCTCACGGGACGCCAATGTGACTGGTGACGCCACCAAAGTGGCGGTGCCCTCTGGATGGTGATGGCCGGCGTCTGGGGTGGTGGCCGCAACTCCGCTAGGGTACGGATGTCAGGAGTGCCGCTGCCACGAGTGTTGCTGCCAAGGCTGCTGTGGAGGGAAGAACATGCTGCATCAGCTGGGAGAAGTTGGCGCAAGAGAGAGATAGGCGCGACTGCGGGAATGCTACGGCCAAAGGATTTTACGGCACAACTGCTGCTGTGGCACTCGTCAAGGCCGTCGCAGGAGGGCCTAAGACTATGGCTACTGCTATCACAAGCAATGGCGCTGGCAGTGGCCGGATGGTCGTGATGTCGCGGAAGATACCGCGGCATTGCCCACACGCCCTACGTCGCTTGCGAGGTTCCGCGCGTGCGTGGCAGAAACAGCACAACAGCACTTGCAGAGTTGGGGCTCGCGGTGCCCGCTTCTGCTGTGCGATGAGTGCAGATGGCGTCGGTGGCGTCGGCAGCAAAAGCGGCGATGGCAGCGGAAGCAAAAGCAATGGAGGCATAGGCAGGATTGTTGCTCCCTAGGCCTTCTTGTGGACCTCTCTGATACGAATAGGAGGGCATGAACCACACTGACGCAATCGAGCAAGTAGCGCATCAAGACTTGTGCATGGCCGTGGCGTTAGACCACGCGAGGTCGAGGCTAGAGAGTGACGAGCAACAAAAACGAACAACGAAAACGAGTGACAAGCAAGCCTAATCATCCGAGCGGGGGTGAGCGAGCGTGCTGCGAGCTCGCTCTCGCTCGCTCCCCTCCGGATTGGTGGTTCAAACCACCACCCACTGGTGGGATTATCTCACCTAAGTGTTTCCCATAATAATCAGCAGAAGCTGTTCTCGACCGAGGACCCAACTCGGTACATGCGAAGCAAGCACGTCAGAAATTACGTGTGTGCCTGGAAGTGAGAATAAACCAGCACAGTTAAGCCTAATGGCCTCTTGGCTGAAGCAGTTAGGCCGACGGGAGCATACGTCGTCATGAGGTCTCAGCCCTGAGCGTTGTCTCTTCCATGGTCAGTCATGTGCATGGGTGAGGTGAGTGTTCAGCAAGGCCAGAGGCCACTGCGTGGTACTGACACATAAACCAACAAAACTGCGGGAGGCAAAACCACTGGGAAAATAGCCTACAAAGCTAGTCACCGAGAAAACCCTGGTGAGCAAGAGAAGACGTGGCTAACAAAACTGATGCGGTCAAAGAAGCCATGAAATCCCACGACACTCAAGCAGCGAGTGGCGACGCCTCCAAGTGCCACCGCGACCGACGCAACAATGGCATGATCTTTTTATTGTGTCTACCTCAAGCACGCACAACATTTAGTCATATGACTCCTTCGAGCACACTGTGTGAGCTTGCAAGTTGACTGGAGGAGACTTGCCTCTGCATTGCATGCCTTGGATTATGTGCTAAACTGCTACTTTTTGACATATTGTCCCTGTTGGATTTCACACAGCTCATTCGTCATAGCCTTCCCTGTCCATGCGTGCGTCTCACTACTAGTCACATAGTCTTGCAAGGTTGGAGTGCGAAGAGGTAATAAGCGTAAGCCACAAGGTGGCAAGGTGGGGACATGCCAGTAGCTGCACATAGACAAGACCTGTTGCCTGTCATGCTCCTCGTGTCCATGATCGCATCGTGCCCCCATCCCATGAGACTCGATTTGGTCAATTGAGTCAACTTGGTGGAGACCTCTTCCACAGTGCAGGAGCCCTCACAGTCGCGAGGGGGTCATGCCTTGGCTTGCACGCACGCCAGTGCTCGTCGATGATGCCACGTGATGCCACGCTTTAGGCGCGGAATCTGTGAGGTCAACGGTTGCTGCGAGCACGAGTCGGGAGGCGTCTCGCTCCCTCACAGCACACTGAAGGAAGGCGCGGCGCGACGGTGCAGCGTGCTGCGCATTCCCCCCCTCTGAGCT
>SZWC01003744.1:73014-90073 GCA_023375785.1 Penium margaritaceum
GAGAGAGAGAGAGAGAGAGAGAGAGAGAGAGAGAGAGGGAGAGAGAGGGAGGGGGGACCAGGGAAGGAGGCAATCTAGAATCTAGAATCAATGCACCTCGTCAAACTCGTGGCCCACCACTCCCGCCATCCTTCCAGGCGGATCGTACAGGTGTGGGTTGACGTGAGGTGTGAGCTGTGCCGTGCAGCGAGCTCGAACGTGCTGCCGCTGGATCTGCTGCAGTCTGGGTGGAGGCCAAGCCTCTGGGTGCAGCTACTGCTGGGGTTTCATATCGCCTCAGACTCCAAAATCTCGAGGAGAAGATGCGGAAGAGGGGAGAGCTCTGCGCAGTGGAGAGGAATGAACACTTCCAGTGGAGGGTCGCAATGTTGTTCAGTTGACTGACTGACGCAGAGCCGGAAGCGGGGGGGCAGTGCGGATGGAGCACGACGTGGAGCGTGGGGTTGCGGGGACGGAGAAGTATGCTCGCCTCGTCTCTGGCCACGACCACAACGACAGAGAAGTGACTGGCCGCGACTGCCGGCCGCTGCCTTCCTGCCGGCCGCTGCCTTCCTGCCGGAGAACACTGTTGGCGGCAGGGTCACAAATGTGCGAGCTATGGCGGGCAACACAGGACGATGGGCGTTCAAACCGGCGCCACCCCAAGCTGCTGGCAGGGTGTGTGGGTGCATCCCAGTGTCAGCGCCTGTGAGTCTGTGCGTGTGCGTGCGAGAAAGCGACAGACGTTGCCTTCGAGGCTACTCGGCGAATGCGATTGTAAACAAGCGCAGGGCATTGATGGCAACCACCTGCGCCATGGGTCGCAGCTCGGAAGGGCCTGGGAGTGAACGATACGACTCTCCTGGACACGTCACATGGGCCACGACCACGTAGGAATGACGTGGAGCTGAATTGGAAAGAGGGTGGGGCTCCGAAACTTACTAAAGTGGTTAAGAGGTTGGATCCAAATACAGCGGTACCCATCGCTTCGCTCAATAGATCAGCGCTATCCATAGTCTAAAACGACATCACAGCGGTGCCCATTTTTGCAAATGTGTGAGTGAAAACGGAATTTAACTTCACCCTCGAAGTCGGACGTTGCCGACTTTGAGGGTGAGTTCAGAAACTTCTGAAATCGGCCTCACCAATTTCAGAAGTCACCATGTTGCGAGTTCCGGAGTTCGCAAGTGCGAACTCCAAAACTTGCACGTTTGCAAGGGTGAATGCACGAAGTTTGAGCAAACCCCCTAGTTGAACTAGAGGGTTTGGGTTATAATTTTTTACTTACCCGGGCACCTGCCGGGCCCCGCGATAGCGGGACTCTTTAGATCCCCTTTATTCTATCACACTGTGCCGCATCACGCAACCCCCCCCCCAATATCCGACAAACCCCCTAGTTACAATGGATGGTTTGGGTTTTAAAATTTTCCTTACCCGGGCATCTGCCGGGCCTCGCGGTAGCAGAGCCCGGCAGATTCCCTTTCTTCTATGATAGCGTGCGCCCCATCTCGCAAACCCCCGACAAACCCTCGACAAACCCCCTTAGTTACACTGGGCGGTTTGGGGTTTTATTTTTACTTACCCGAGCATCTACCAGGCCCCGTAGTAGCGGGGCCTGGCACATTTCCTTTCTTCTATCATAGCGTGCGCCGCATCTCACAAACCCCCCCCAAACCGTCGACAAACCCCCTATTTAAAATGGGGGGTTTGGCAAGGTCATTGCCAGCTCGGAGGGAGGTTTCGCCGCGAAACCCCTCCTGGGAGCTCGCGATGACAGGCGAAGTAAGACTTCGCCCTCCAATTCGTAAACCATGTCAAACATGTCAAGGGCAAAATAGCTCAGATACCCACTAAACGCAAAGTGTGACTCTCATCCGCCCGGTAGCGACAAAAAAGATGCCCAAAAGCCCATCCGAAAATCATGCTCCCTCGCGGCATACGTCGACGGGCGAGCATGAAAAGAAACTGCATACGGACATTACTCTCACGCGAGAATCGCGAGGGAGCGATGACCGCTTTTTTTCTTTTTCACGCAAACCCCCCAGTTCTATTTAGGGTTTCATGTTTGGCGCGGGTGGAGCCCGCGCCAAACATACAAACCCCTAAATCAAATTGGGGGGCTTGCGTGACACAAAAAAAAGCCGGCATCGCTCCCTCGCGATCCAGCGAAAACGCCCTTCTTTCGTTTTGGATAACTTCTTACAAACATAAACCTATTCATTTCATGCACAAACCGCAATCAAACCATACCCCAAATTAAAATCGAGGTTTTAGGATTTTATTTTTGTGCGGGCTCCTGTTGGGCCTCGCAGTAGCGGGGCCCAGCAGGTTCCCTTTCAACGCATGGGGAGTCTCGAACTCCCCTCAAACTCTAAACAAACCTCCCCCGGCTAGTATTACAAACCCTTCAACGAAGGGGCTTGTGATACTAACGGAGGGCGCCGCATACCATGCGTCGTCAGCGCACGGCATGTGGTCATGCCATGCATTTTTGTCTGTTTTGTTTGTTACTGGCGTGGCGGTAGCGGCGGCTGATGGGTAATTACGTTATTTTTCGCTGGACGACCGGCGAATCAGTTTTCTATTTCTACTGTTCGGGTATCTCGTATAGTAAACCATATGTTAAATACATGAAACATATGACAGCCGCGCCCGTTTTTTGCTAAAAAAACGAAAACCATGGGCATCGTTGTCATGTTGTTTTTGACTATGGACAGCGCTGATCTATTGATAAAAAATGATAGGTGTATTTTAGAATGTGTCCTCACAGGTTCTAACGATTGGACCATGCCCGGAGTTTGCTGAAGTTCATCCGTTATCTACTTTCCCGCACATTCGTATTCGACATCAACCGACGTGGTCTCGACGCGAAAATATAGAGAGGGGTCCATATCTATTACGCCGAAGTGAGCCTAGATGGTGAACAGGTAGAAGTTGCGAGGCAGAACACGATTTAGAATTTGGGACACTTGAGCAATTGATAAATAGCGGTAAGTGTACTTCGATGACAAGTGTGGAAGCAATCGAATATACATATACAAATGCCGAGTTGAGAATGAGACATAGTCAAGGTCATTAGGTACATTGTCGAGCGACGCGTGCAGAGTCGTGTCTTCCGTGGTCGGATTTGAGAAGGTCCGCCAAGAAGTCGGGGGTCTTCGACAATCGACAGGTGTTTATGCGAGATGCATCTTTGTAAATCTAGATTCATCTCGGTGCATCAAGAAGTCCACCAAAAGGTCACGATCCTTCTCTATTGTGATTTGTGACGTACCTGTCGACCTGTACAGGTTACTATGACCACTCGGCCGTGTCCATGCCCTTGCAGATACCTGATGCAGACCCAGGTTGCACCCGTGCGTCGTCTGTTGGTGTACTACCAACTTGGAGCTGACCGACGCCCGTCCTAGAGTCCTTGACGCTATCTGGGACCTTATGCAGTTTTTCTACAGCACCCAAGATTTTATCGTGGACTGACCATGAGCACGACTTGCATTTTTTTGAATTGTGTGTGCACCGTTTGATGCTGGATACATGCATGTGACGAGTTGAAGCAATTGGCTTTTGATTTTGCACGTATAGGTTCAGAGGGCGTAGCGTTCTGACTTGTTTACACTGAGTTACGGCCAAAAACCTCGTTTTTGGCCGGTTTTAGGACAGATCTTGCTCTGCCGTGTGCGACACCCGCCGTGCGCCACGGCAGGTACTTATGCCACTGACTTGTCATTTGTCATTTCTCTCGGCAAATGCTATTGAATGATTATGACACTTTGCCTTGTGTCTCCTAGCCGGACCCTTGCCATTGTGTGTACGACTTGTGACTATCATCACCGTCTGACAAGGCACTGACGCCTAGTTAGCGGCTATGTCGCTAGGAAGCTTCCACACATCTTCTCATGGTATCAGAGGAGCAAGACCTTTCTTGATGAGCTGTGCCGTAGAGACAGAGCACTGGCAGCAACCGTTAGAGTCACCGACACTGCCATGTCCTGGGACTCGTTGCAGACGTTTCTAGCAACGACATCACCACGCGATCCCCACCACCTCACCGATTGATCTGCGGAAATTACCAGCTCCAGTAGCCAAGCCGAGCAGCAGCATCATCACCGGGTGGCAGCAGCATCCGTGTTTGGCCGGGCATCCTGACAAAAAAAAAAAAAAGAAAGCTCGACGGAGCAGCTCGCAGCGCGAAGCGCCAGCTGCGAGCAGCATCAGCGCGTAGCCCGAAGCAGCAACTGCGAGCAGCAACAGTACGTAGCGATAGCACTAGCAAGCAGCAGCAACAGTAGTAAGCAACACGAGCAATAGCAGAAGTTGCGGGCAGGAGTACTAGTGCAGCGACAGTAGCAGCAGCTTTGCGCTTGCTACAGCGCTAGTAACAACAGTAGTAGTAGCAGCATTACAGCAACAATAGTAGCTATAACAGCGGAGCACCAACAGTAGCATTCGTAGTGACAGTAGTGCTGTGCAGCAAAAATCATGACTGTTGCGCTGCGCAGCATTCGTGCTACGCAACTGCTGCATAGGTGGTTTGTTACGTAGCCGCGTAGACTCTGTGCAGCTAAGCAGATTCTGCATAGATGCGTAGTTGCACAATCGTGCAAGTGGATAACGAGGTTCCCCCCTCCCACTAAGGAGTCTGCATGACTCCCACACCAAAAAAAGCTGTATTGACATCGGCATTTTCCTTGCTGAGGTCATCAGGCCCTTGCCCACGTCAGCAAACCCTTGCAAAGGTCAGCACTTACCTTGGTCGATTTTGTGGTTCGAAAAGTAAAAAATTGCGAGCGTTTCAACACCTCGAAAACCGCTAATGGTTTTGCAATCTGACTAGTTGGACATCTCAGTCCATACTGAGCAATAAAATGGCCCCGGCCGGTGACAAGGACAAAGAACACCAGATCCCTTGTCCTCCTCTTGAGGGGTCATGAGCCAACTCTTGTAGGCTATTAAGGATCTGCGGAGTAAGAAGGATGAGATGTGTCACCTGCAGCAACAGCAGACCGACGTCATCCACATGCTCACAGATCTTCTTCGTGGTCAGTCCACGGCCCCACAGCAAACCTCTGAGGGAGTCGGCGGTGTCACGCCTTCTACACAACAGTCAGCATCTACAGGGACGAGAGCACTAGGACAGGACCCACCACTTCTTGATCCTTTGGATAAGGACCCTGACATGCCCGGCATGGAGGATGACACTCCCGAGGGGGAGATTTGCGTACATCAGGAGCGTCTCCGCCAACTACAGATGCGATCCAGTTCCCTATTTCCGGAGATCCCATCCTCGCCTGATTCCTACCTCGGCAACTTTCCTCGTCTCGATGTCTTTCCCATCCCTCGTCCTTCCCAGCCTGTGGTTGCTCTCCCTACGGAGCAACAACCTATGGACTTCGAGACACCGCCACCACAATACGTTAGCAATGACAGCTTTGACTGCTTAGAGATCCTCTTCAAGGTCTGGGCCACTTTGGAGGGGGTTATGGCCCTACTATCACAGTCTTTACCAGGCTACTGNGATGAGCTGTGCCGTAGAGACAGAGCACTGGCAGCAACCGTTAGAGTCACCGACACTGCCATGTCCTGGGACTCGTTGCAGACGTTTCTAGCAACGACATCACCACGCGATCCCCACCACCTCACCGATTGATCTGCGGCAATTACCAGCTCCAGCAGCCAAGCCGAGCAGCAACAACATCACCGGGTGGCAGCAGCATCCGTGTTTGGCCGGGCATCCTGAAAAAAAAAATAAAAGAAATCTCGATGGAGCAGCTCGCAGCGCGAAGCGCCGGCTGCGAGCAGCATCAGCGCGTAGCCCGAAGCAGCAACTGCAAGCAGCAACAGTACATAGCGATAGCACTAGCAAGCAGCAGCAACAGTAGTAAGCAACACGAGCAATAGCAGAAGTTGCGGGCAGGAGTACTAGTGCAGCGACAGTAGCAGCAGCTTTGCGCTTGCTGCAGCGCTAGTAACAACAGTAGTAGTAGCAGCATTACAGCAACAACAGCAGCTATAACAGCGGAGCACCAACAGTAGCGTTCGTAGTGACAGTAGTGCTGTGCAACAACAATCATGACTGTTGCGCTGCGTAGCATTCGTGCTACGCAACTGCTGCATAGGTGGTTTGTTACGTAGCCGCGTAGACTCTGTGCAGCTAAGCAGATTCTGCATAGATGCGTAGTTGCACAATCGTGCAAGTGGATAACGAGGTTCCCCCCTCCCACTAAGGAGTCTGCATGACTCCCACACCAAAAAAAACTGTATTGACATCGGCATTTTCCTTGCTGACGTCATCAGGCCCTTGCCCACGTCAGCAAACCCTTGCAAAGGTCAGCACTTACCTTGGTCGATTTTGGGGTTCGAAAAGTAAAAAATTGCGAGCGTTTCAACACCTCGAAAACCGCTAATGGTTTTGCAATCTGACTAGTTGGACATCTCGGTCCATACTGAGCAATAAAATGGCCCCGGCCGGTGACAAGGACAAAGAACACCAGATCCCTTGTCCTCCTCTTGAGGGGTCATGAGCCAACTCTTGTAGGCTATTAAGGATCTGCGGAGTAAGAAGGATGAGATGTGTCACCTGCAGCAACAGCAGACCGACGTCATCCGCATGCTCACAGATCTTCTTCGTGGTCAGTCCACGGCCCCACAGCAAACCTCTGAGGGAGTCGGCGGTGTCACGCCTTCTACACAACAGTCAGCATCTACAGGGACGAGAGCACTAGGACAGGACCCACCACTTCTTGATCCTTTGGATAAGGACCCTGACATGCCCGGCATGGAGGATGACACTCCCGAGGGGGAGATTTGCATACATCAGGAGCGTCTCCGCCAACTACTGATGCGATCCAGTTCCGTATTTCCGGAGATCCCATCCTCGCCTGATTCCTACCTCGGCAACTTTCCTCGTCTCGATGTCTTTCCCATCCCTCGTCCTTCCCAGCCTGTGGTTGCTCTCCCTACGGAGCAACAACCTATGGACTTCGAGACACCGCCACCACAATACGTTAGCAATGACAGCTTTGACTGCTTAGAGATCCTCTTCAAGGTCTGGGCCACTTTGGAGGGGGTTATGGCCCTACTATCACAGTCTTTACCAGGCTACTGACCACGCTAAGGTGCAGACAGCGGTTCCGTCGATGCGCAAACTCCTTTACGCCACGCCTTGCAAGAATTTTGTGGACTTCCGTGCTTTCCTTAGAGAGGCCGGTATAGGCGCGGGTGGTAACCCACGTTGGGGCTGGGACCTGGCATTTTCCTTACGTCCTACAGAGACGCACGCCACCCACACGGCTCACACTCGTGCCTTTCATTCCCTTCGTCACGGACCTACCGAGCCCGCAGCTGATTCCTGGCGACTTGTCATGCGCATCTACACGCACCTTGGGACCTCAGGAGGTACATAGCTGTGGACACTTTGCACGCTCATGATCGGAGTTTGTCTTAAGCACGCAGACATCCTTTCACGGTACAGTGACACCGTGCTTGAGCCCTTCTCTACCTCCCTTCAGCTTCTTCCTTGGGCGCATGAGCTTTTTCTCTAGGTTACTTCTGCCCGTGAGGCAGAAGTGGCCCATCGGGAGAGTCCCCTTGCTGCAGCGGTCATCATGTTGCCACAGACGGCCCTCATGGAGTCCGCTTCTTCATCCTCTGGCATATCCTCCTCTTCCCCTTCCATCCCAGGCACTCCGTCTCACGTGTAGGGTGTGGTGGGAGCACCATAGGGGAAGAAGAGCAGACTTAGGTGTGGTTCGGGCCCACAGAAGTTGCCGTCGTAGCAGTTATCGGGCGCTAGCAGTTGACATACTATTCATAGCTACAACTGTGGCATCGCTCATGACTACACCAAGTGCCAGTAACCACTCGATTGGGCGCGGATCACTCGCGGTCTACAGGCTGCACTTGCGCAGTGGTCTGCATCGAGCAGCACAGCCTCTGGTCGCGCAGCAACCACGAGAGCAGCAGTTCCTGCTTCCCCACCGATGACTAGTGGTGACCCGGACCCACATGACCGCGTCATTGCCGAGCTCCGTCAGCTTCTTGCCCTTCGCTTGCAGGGAGGTGCGAGTGTTTTTTCATAGCCGGGTGGTTCACAAACTTTTTGTTTGTTTATCCTCGTAGCTCATGATGACTCATGTGGGGGGACACAAGCGGCATGTAATGATGATGGACATGATAGTACTGATTGGTTTCATGATTATCACCTTTGTGCCCTTCGTTGTTCCCCCTAACCTATTGCTCAGCAACCGTCTAAGGTCGAGTGTTCCATTGCTCATTGCACAGTGACGTCCTCCGGTTGTGATCCTGGTGGCACTTGGATCATTGATTCTGGTGCCACTCACCACGTGACATGTCGTCATAGAGACTTTGTTATCCTCGGTCCTATGGTGTATGTTTGTTCCGTCCGCACAGGCTCTAGTCAGTCAGTGCTTGTCTAGGGTGTTGGGGTCGTGTGCTTTGATGGTCCGTCTGGCCCCTTGTATCTTTGCAAGGTGCTTTTTGTGCCTGACCTTGAGCTCAGCTTGCTGTCTGTGCGTGCCTGTACCCTAATGGGACTCTGTGGAGCACACTGCAAACTCCACGACTGTGGCAGCTCTTGATACTGGCACCATTGTCCTTCATGCCCCTCTTGTGGATGATTTCTATCGTGACACACTGATCTCTTCTTCTCCTTGCTCCCCTATTCTTTCTACTAGTGTGTTTGTCACTGGTGTTCTGCCTACTGAGCACCAACGACTACTACATCGTCGCCTGTATCATGTGGGCTCCGACGCTGTGTCGAAGCTCATTCAGAAACAGCCTGGTCTCGGTCTTGACGGGGCTTTCCTTGAGAAGCCGCCCAAGACCGATTGTTGGTTTTGCGGTCATTGTAAGATGCATCGTTACACCTACCCTGACTCCCATCCTCAAGCCCTCCGTCCTCTCGAGTTGGTTCAGTCAGATCTTCTCAGTCCTCTTCCTCTCAAATCTTTGTCCGATCCTAGCCGATACATCCTGACTGTGACTGATGAATTCACCCGATTGCGGTGGGTCTACAGCGTGTGCCATAAGATCGACTTCGCTCTCTCGATTCGCCTTTGGCTAGTGATGGTTGAGCATCAGTCCTGCCACACGTTACATGCCTTCCGCTCGGATCACAACGGCGAGTTTCTTGGCGTGATGGACAGTTTCTTTGCCGAGCGTCACCAGGTCTCCGCTCTTACTACTCCTCAGTAGAACGGTGTTTCTGAGCGCTAGGACCGCACCATGGAGGATGCGGTTTGTGCTATGCCGTTTGAGTGCGGTCTACCGGAGTCCTTCGTCTTTGAAGGATTTGCCTACATCAAGTAGGTATGGAACCGCCTCCCACACAGTCCCTTTTCGGACCACATTACACCGTACGAGCTTTGGTTTGGCCACCGTGCCGATCTACATGTCACTTGTGTCTAGGGATCCGTGGCTTCTGTGTGGTACATCGAGGACCAGCAGGGGTCCAACGTCTTCCCGCCGGATCGCTTGTGTGCCTTTGTGGACATCTCCTTGCAGTCGAAGGCCTGGCATTTTTAGGATCCCCCATGTCATCGCATCGTTGAGTCCCGCGAAGCGCTCTTCCTTGAGTTGCTCAGCTACCGTGAGCTGACCTCTATCGTATCGTTGTCCGCCACACACATCCCTACGTGTGAGGTTTCTTGACGGATGGGGGAGTCAGGGCCTCCGAGCACCTCTCCTCCGGCTGATGTGTCCGTTCGAGCCCCCTCCACTTCTCGGTCTTTGGCTCTTCATGACCGAGCGATCATCACTGTGGAGTGAGAGACCTCTCCAGCCAAGCTGGTTTTTACCCCTATTCCCTCCCATCCCATAGATACTCATGACTCTGTGCCTTTTGTCCACCAGTACTCCCGCCTCTGTGCGTGGTCCTGCCTCAACTCCTACTCCTGTTGCCCAGGTGCCATGTCCAATGTCCCCCATCATATCACCAGTATTTCCTCACCCTGCATCACCTGCCCCTTTGCCTTATTCCTAACCAGCCATGGTCGTGCCTATCTCTGAGCCTGAGGTGATCCCCTTGAGCCCAGGTTACTCGCGAGAGCCCGTTGGTCGTCTTCGACCATTGGTCTCTGAAGTCCAGCAGGTGTCAGGTCCCGCACCCAGGTGCTCCACTCGCAACATCGCGAGTCGCGATCTCGGCACAAAGGCCTTAGGCCTGAGGCCGCACAGATAGCATAGAGGTACATCCAATGTGCTCTGCAGGGAATGATCTGGTTACTCGCCCTACCGCTTGTGATGCAACAGCTGACCTTGTGCGCGTCAAGCCTTGCTCTAAGGCGTATGCACTTGCCACTCAGAGCTATCCTATAATGGTGCCTGATCCGGGCACACTCAAGGAAGCTCTCTCATCAGAGGAGGCAGACGTCGTGTGTGCTACTTGTGAGGATGAGCTTTGTGCCATCCGAGAGCAAAATTTTACAAGATAGTCGACCTTCCACCTGAGAGGAAGGGTATTCAGGTCAAGTGGGTTCTTCGAAAGAAAGTGAAGCCAAATGACTCACTTAAATGCTTCAAGGCCCGCTTCGTTGTCAAGGGGTATTCTCAGGTCGAGGGCATCGATTACACTGACACCTTTGCCCCTATCAACCGCATGACCTCAGTTCATGCTCAGTTTGATGTGGCGGCTTAGCATGAATGGGAACTGCACTAGATGGACGTGAACAATGCGTTCCTCCATGGCTCTCTGGATAAGGAGATTTACGTGGCCCAGCCACTAGACTTTCTGAGGGAGTGTGGCTGCAGCACTTGTTCCTTGAGCTAAGTCAGTTAGTAATCGCCATTGTGCTTTGCTGTGACAACCTGAGTACCCTCGCCATCGCAAAGAACTCTGGTGTAATTCATGCTTGAATGAAGCACATTGCGGATAAGAATCACTTCGTACGTGATCTGGTGGAGGAACACGTGATCTTCATCATATAGATCAGCGCTGACATGCAGCCTGCTGATTTCTTGACCAAGGCACTGGCACGCGACAAGTTTCTACTGACCAGTTATTCTTTTGGGTTTCGCCCTTGCCTAAGAGTGGTTGAGTGCGGGGTGTGTCTTCGCCTTTGTCATGACTGTTTCTGCACTCGTTGTTGCACTTGTTTCAGTGCTCCACATGTTTGGACATGCGTACCTCCGGGCCATGGGGGAGTGTTGTGATTTGTGACGTACCTATCGACCTGTATAGTTTACTGTGACCACTCGGCCATGTCCATGCCCGTGCAGATCCCTGATGCGGACCCAGGTGGCACCTGTGCGTTGTCTGGTAGTGGACTACCAGCTTAGAACTGACCGACGACCGTCCCAGAGTCCTCGACGCTGTCTGGGACGTTTTGCAGTTTTTCTGCTACACACAAGATGGTATCGGTGGACTGGCCGTGGGCCCGACTTGCATGTTTTTGCATTGTGTGTCAAACGTTTGATGTTGGATGCATGCAAGTGACCAGTCGTAGCGTCCGGCTTGTGTTTTTGCACATCTAGGTTCATACGGCGTAGCATTCTGACTTGTCTACGGCCAAAACAGTAGTTTTGGGCCGGTTTTAGGACAGATCATGCACTGTCGCGTGCGACACCCGCTGACGCTGCGGCAGGTACGTATGCCATGGACCTGTCAAAAGAATTTTTTTCCACCATACATGCTGTCGGGACATTTTTTTAGTGCGAATGGCATAAATGTGATCTTGAAGTATCCTTAGCGAGCATGATATACAGTCTTCTTGATGTCCTAATGTGATATGTGTATCTGGTGGAAATTGCTCTACATGTTGATTTTGGCAAGAATACTTGCTCTTTGGAGTTTGTCAAAAAGCTCATCTGCTCGTAGAGGGGATAACAAGATTCCTAACATCAATTTTGTTCACCATTTTGTAGCCTACAAACATTAGTGTTTCACCTTCTTCTTTCTGCAAAAAGCACCGGGACTGGATACGGTGATATAGANATGCAGCCTGCTGATTTCTTGACCAAGGCACTGGCACGCGACAAGTTTCTACTGACCAGTTATTCTTTTGGGTTTCGCCCTTGCCTAAGAGTGGTTGAGTGCGGGGTGTGTCTTCGCCTTTGTCATGACTGTTTCTGCACTCGTTGTTGCACTTGTTTCAGTGCTCCACATGTTTGGACATGCGTACCTCCGGGCCATGGGGGAGTGTTGTGATTTGTGATGTACCTATCGACCTGTATAGTTTACTGTGACCACTCGGCCATGTCCATGCCCGTGCAGATCCCTGATGCGGACCCAGGTGGCACCTGTGCGTTGTCTGGTAGTGGACTACCAGCTTGGAACTGACCGACGACCGTCCCAGAGTCCTCGACGCTGTCTGGGACGTTTTGCAGTTTTTCTGCTGCACACAAGATGTTATCGGTGGACTGGCCGTGGGCCCGACTTGCATGTTTTTGCATTGTGTGTCAAACGTTTGATGCTGGATGCATGCAAGTGACCAGTCGTAGCGTCCGGCTTGTGTTTTTGCACATCTAGGTTCATACGGCGTAGCATTCTGACTTGTCTACGGCCAAAACAATAGTTTTGGGCCGGTTTTAGGACAGATCATGCACTGTCGCGTGCGACACCCGCTGACGCTGCGGCAGGTACTTATGCCATGGACCTGTCAAAAGATTTATTTTCCACCATACATGCTGTCGGGAAATTTTTTTAGTGCGAATGGCATAAATGTGATCTTGAAGTATCCTTAGCGAGCATGATATACAGTCTTCTTGATGTCCTAATGTGATATGTGTATCTGGTGGAAATTGCTCTACATGTTGATTTTGGCAAGAATCCTTGCTCTTTGGAGTTTGTCAAAAAGCTCATCTGCTCGTAGAGGGGATAACAAGATTCCTAACATCAATTTTGTTCACCATTTTGTAGCCTACAAACATTAGTGTTTCACCTTCTTCTTTCTGCAAAAAGCACCGGGACTGGATACGGTGATATAGATGATCGGATGAATTCCTCCCCGAGCATCTTGCCTAGCTGTCATTTCAGCTACGTCAGCTTGTGATCACGCATGTAATTGGATGATTTCTGACAGGTTAACTTTGATGACAAGTGTCAACATTGTCGACCGTATATGTACGAATGTGAAAACAAGAATGAGGCATGTTTAGGGTCTTGGATGCTCGATCCAAGCGACACATGGAAAGCCACTTTATGAGTGGCTGCTTTGTGAAAGTCCTTGGACGAGTAAGGAGTTTGTGAATATCAAGGAACAACTTCATGAATCCTTGCGATGTCAAGAAGTTGATCAAATAGTGTCAAAACATCGATACAATTCATAACAATTCTTTTGACCCTTCTGGAAAGTGGTCAAACCTGTCAGATTCTATCTGATATGGAACATCGGAGGTCGAAGAAGTTCGCCAGAATTCCCTCAACCAATTTGTGTAAAAATCCAAGATTCATCGATGGCATTGACATTTTGGCACAGACATGTACCAATCAACAGTAGTACATGTAGAATCCCAAGAACAATTGCACGTCCCAAATACATGGGCATTGCAGCAAAACACTAGGTGGTCCTCGCATTCAAGCTACTCCTTGTAAATGGTGAGCTCTAACACAATGCGGTCGGCTCCCCTTGTCACTTTTGATGACATCATAAGCTGTAAAAGGTCCTCTTCTGCGAGGATAGTGGGGTAGCATTAGCAAAGTCTAACCCCCTTGGAAGCCAACCAACATGTTTGAAAGACAAGCAATGTGGATGGTTTCACTGCTATGTTGGGCAGCAAAAGAATTATGTTTTACTCTGATCTGCTGCTCACAATTACAACACAAATCTGATGCCGTCTCTNCCCAAAGACATGGGCATTGCAGCAAAACACTAGGTGGTCCTCGCATTCAAGCTACTCCTTGTAAATGGTGAGCTCTAACACAATGCGGTCGGCTCCCCTTGTCACTTTTGATGACGTAATAAGCTGTAAAAGGTCCTCTTCTGCGAGGATAGTGGGGTAGCATTAGCAAAGTCTAACCCCCTTGGAAGCCAACCAACATGTTTGAAAGACAAGCAATGTGGATGGTTTCACTGCTATGTTGGGCAGCAAAAGAATTATGTTTTACTCTGATCTGCTGCTCACAATTACTACAACACAAATCTGATGCCGTCTCTTGCTGCTTCTCACAGTTACTGCTGTTGCTTGGTGTAAATCCACAGCAACTACTCTACTGCTAATGTTGGTCCCTTCCAACAGGCAGCTACTGTTGATTTCTGCTGCCACCTTGATCGTGGCAGCTGATCTTTGATCCTGCAGATGACAGAAGTGTGCAAGCAACACCAGTTTTCCCCCACCTCCTCCCCCTTGCAGCATGGGGTAGATATTGTTGGAGCCACAGGTCTAGGTGGGATTTTCATCACCCTGTTGGCATAAAGCACCATATGTATTTTCATGTTGTAATCTACATGAAACACCATGAAATTTTAACCCAATAACTGGGTCATTTGGTGCCGGGAAGATACAGTTACAGCCAGGCAAAGTGGTGAGACGCGCATCTAGGAAAGAAAGAAGGAGTACCAATTCAACCCTGACACGGCAGAGCAGTTTTTCATCCCACGCACACCAAAATACTGAATGGATACTATTCCAATGAGGCGAGGTTCACTGGGGAACAGGGAAGCTTTGGGATGGAAATTAAAGGAGTATTTCTAAGGTAGGGAACTTCAGGAGTTCGTGAAATTTGCTGGTAGTGCTATAAGCAAGGTGAACTTGAACATGAACGAACATAACTCAATAGTGTCTCCATGCATTGAGGATGTCTTTAGTACTTTAGAGGTTTCGGAAAACACAAGAGACAATGCTTCACCGCACCTGTGCACCTCAATAGGAGACTCCAAAGCACAAGAGGGATGTCTAGCTTATTCATACTAAAACCTCCTATGTCACAATATAGGCTAGGAGACTTTTTCAGGCTATCCCAATCATACCCAAGACTTCTACAATGTTTTGTGTACGGTTTACCAAGTCTAATAAATTATTCCTTTTCAAGCTCTCCTTGTCCCAAAGAATGTCACTGCACACGTCCATCCAATTCTACAAGTCTTCCACAACACACCTTTGTGCAAATGCCTCCAAGAGCATGGCACCCTGGGCTCCTCGGTCTCCAGCAGAAGTTTTAATGTTAGGAAAGGGTCGCACAACATCTCAAGGATAGACCGACAAACTAAGGGTTTGAGGAGCTTTAGATGTGTATCTCAAGGGCTCGTCGTGAGCCCTCTAGGAGGAGCGACTCCTCCCTCACTAGCACACTTTCACGTTGTGCGGCCCTTCGACTCACACTTCGTGTCAAAGCATTCAGATATCTTCTCGGCTCTGCATGGAAATGCAAAAGATGATTTTTTTTTCTTTTCTTTTCTTGTTGGTCTTTGCCGTCAAGCATCATTTGTTGCTGAACCAAGGTGATCCACGTGTTTGACGTTGGGGTCTACCTTTTTGTGAAGTTGTACAAAAACTTTATTTGACCTTAGATTCTTTTGTTGCAACTAGAGGTATGGCAACAGGTGCATCTGAAAAGGATTTCCTCATGGAGCATATCCTATTAGTTACATCGGATTAGTTACATTAAGAAAAACCTCCCTCCGAGCAGAGTGTTGGAGGGTGTTGCATTGGCATCCCACCTGCCTTTCAGTGGCGCGAGTAGAAGAAGCTGAAATTCTAGACCAGCAAAGGCAATGCAGGGATTTGACTCTTCATGGTGAACCATTCATATACTACGTTGGGCGATCCTACATGAGAAGGTGTTATGAGTCTAGAGTATGCACCTATGTTCTCCTTGAAATGGTGGCGCAGTGATGGTTGGCATTGTGCCCGTAGGATGTTGTGTTGTTGCAAGGGCTGGAGGCCCAAGCCATAGCTTCAGCCACTGCTGATTCTACCTGTTGGACACATTTTGGGGATCGGTACACAGGCAAAGAAGTCAGAATAGGAGCCGTTTGAGACGATTCTCAAGGGATGTGTAACAGCCGTGGGCTGTTTTGCGACTAACTGCAGAACCAAAACGTAGGCCCTCAGAATAGTCGTCTCAGAAGGAGCAGCGAATGGTCGCCTCAACCCTTTTGGCTGAGACGAACCGCGCCACAAATGGACGTAGTCGTCTTAGGGCATTTTTGCAAAACATGCATCTTAGCCCGAATCGTTCCACGTGGCATTGCCACGCTGGAACAGGACCCTAGTGCCAAGCTAGGAGTGGAGGAGGAGTGACGCGATGGATTTTCCATCGCTGCACTCCTTTCACCTAGAAACCAGCCACGGACATTTTCCAGGCTAGAGTCGAGCGAGACTCTAGCCTATTACATTTTTCTCTGGGCTTTGGCTCCTCGAAACTTCATCCTCGAGTACCCAAAGCACCCGATAATTATTTAAAGACCATTTTTTAACCGTAAAAATGGTCCGTACGCTAAAGGATGTTTCTACCTCCTGAACAGCAACCGGGTTGTGCAACACAAGATCGATTCTATCAAGCAAGGGGTATTGGCCCAGGAATACACAATAAGCTGTGTGACATTACGTACAGACGGACAACCTCTTGGATGCAGAGGTATATATCCGCTACTATGACTGCCTGAAGTAGTCCGTCCGATGAAAACTTGTCGAGCTTGGGTTGCACACACTCGTAGAGCTGGTGGCATTAGTACAACGTGGGGCTGCAATCACGAGTGGGATCTCGGCTGGCTTGTTGAAACTATTAACCTCCTTGTATATAGCCTATGAACCTAAGATAGCCAATGAACCTTTGCTAGGCTATTCTTATCTTTTCCCACGACTTACACATTGTCTTGACCAAATGTCCTTGCACATTCTCATTCAATCCCACAAGTCTTCCGTAGCGCTCCTTGGTACAAACGCTGCCCAAAGACCCAGAGGACAAGAAGAGGGCCGTGCAATATCTCAAGGCTAGGCGAACACACTAGGGGGTCAAAGGGGTTTTTTCCAGGCGAATCCTGAGGGCTCCGTGTGTGGCTGTGAGGAGGAGCAATATCTCAATTACTAACAAACTATCATGCCAAATAACCCCTTGGTTCACAGAGGGATGGAGGGGAAGAAGGAGGGAGGGAGGGAGAGAGAGAGGGAGGGAGAGAGAGAG
>SZWC01003744.1:101510-118223 GCA_023375785.1 Penium margaritaceum
ATAACATCACACAGCACATGATACAACATAAGACGACACAACATGACACGAGATGTCACAACATGACACAACACCCTACAACGCGACACGACACGACACGACACGACACGACACGACACAACACGACAAAACACGACACGACATGACACGACACGACACGACACGACACGACACGTCACGACATGGTACGACACATCACGACACGATTCGACACTACAGAATACAACACGACACAACACGACATGCCACAACACGATACGCCATGACACGACACTACACATCACGACACAACACAACACGACACGAAAAGACATGACACGATAAGACACGACACGACACAATACGACACAACACGACACGACACGATACGGCATGACACGCCACGACAAGACACTACACAACACAACACGATATGACACGTAACAAAACCGCACGATGTGGCACGACTCAGCTTGACACGACGCGACACGACACGATATGATACGACACCACATGACACGATACAATAAAACACGACACGACATGAGTCGACACAACATGACACGGCACTAAAAAACACGACACAACATTACACGACATGACACAACACAACACTACACGACACTGCTCGACACGACACGATACGACATGACACGACATGAGACGACACGACACAACGCAACACAACACAACGCGACACGACACAGCATGACATGACACGACACGACATGACTCGACAGGACACGACACAAACACATGACATGGCATAACATTATTGTACACCAGAGGACGCAAGAGGGGACCAAACAACAGGACTCGACACATCACAAGACTACATGATACAGTGTGATAGAACCACACCATATGACATGACAGAGCATGACTTGACCACACAATATGACAAGAAACAGCGCTACAGGACATAACTTCATACGTGGTCTAAATGAAGTTAGGTTTTTTCTACTCTACTGAAAACTTCAACTTGTTATTTACATAGCAGGATCTCATGTTCTTGCTATGAATTGTTAAGTATGAACAATAGGAATCCTACCCATACCATTGATGACAGACAAAAACATGGATAAAAGAGAAAACCTTGATATATCACATCACTTACCTTATTTACCTTATTGGTTGGTTTGTTGCACGTTGAGTAGGATAGATTTTAATTCTCGTAGTTTTTTTTTGCATGGGTATGGAGCCTTGCGATTGGAATTCAAGAGTGTACTTGGTTGCATATTATTTTGTAAAGATACCACTGTCTGGGAAAAGAGTAACCATGAGAAGGGGCCTTTGGACATTCAAAGCCGCCTCATGTAGATATCGCGAGGAAATACGAGAGTATTATATGGATGCACATACATGGTGCATGATGTTAGTACTTGACTTGTTGCGTGGATGGAGAGCGTTACGATTTGAATCATAAAGCGTACTAGGTTGAATACTTTTTTGCAAAGATCTCCTTGTCTGGGCAAAGAGTAACCATGAGCAAGGAACTTTGCACATTCAAATCCAGCTCATGTAGATATCACGAGGATATACATAAGCTTTATACGCATGGATGTACATGGTACATAATGTTGGTACTCGAAATGTTACAAGAGGAGCCTTGCAATGGGAATCGAAGAGCGTACTCGGTTGCAGGCAATTTTGTAAAGATACCCCTATCTAGGCAAAGTGAACCATGAGCAAGGGCCTGTGCACATTCAAATCTGCCTCATGTAGATATCGCGCAATCATTTAAAATTATTATACAGATACATGTGCATGGTGCATGATATTGGTACTTGACTTGTTGCAGGCATGAAGAGCCTTGACAATGGAATCTTGTAGTTAATTACAGTGAACTTGGTTGTCATTTTCATTCAAAAATACGGCACAAACAGATGTTTGATAATGGTACTCCATGTACATTTGAAGGGGTTTGGTTCCATAATTGTAGTCCTTGAACAATCATAACACAATGATAATGATTGTCATTGGTTAGTAATGACACAATGATAATGATTGTCATTGGTCGGTCATAACACAATAACCATGATTGTTATTGGTCAATAACTACACAATGACAATGAATGTCATCTGTCATTCATAACACAATGACTATGATTGTCATTGGTCAGTATCATTCATAATCACAGTTGTAATTACAGTCACAGTTGCAGTCACAATCGCAGTCCTACATGCGGTTAGTCATAGTCACGGTCAGTAGTAGTCACAATCCCCGTCCCAGTCGCGGTCGTAGTCACTATCACTGTCACTGTCATTGTCACTATCACTATCACTGTCAATCGTCACTATCATTCGTCATCGTCGTTGTCACCATCCTCATTGGCTCTTTTCCAGGCTAGGCATACACATTGGCACAAATACCCACACCTACACACATACACGCACATCATGTCACATCACATTGCATCGTATCGCATCGCATCAATCGCATCAATCGCATTGCATTGCATCACATTATACAACATTGCATAGCATTAACTTTCATC
This sequence comes from Penium margaritaceum, assembly GCA_023375785.1. NCBI lineage: Eukaryota > Viridiplantae > Streptophyta > Zygnematophyceae > Desmidiales > Peniaceae > Penium > Penium margaritaceum. The sequence continues at coordinate 103,988 of SZWC01003744.1, forward strand.
GCAACGCATTGCATCACATTACATCACATCACATCACATTGCATCCGATCACATCACTCACAACACACCATATCACATCACATCACATGATGTCAATTTGACCATGCCAATGTCGATGTTGATGTAGATGTAAACTTCGTCGTCAATGTCGACGTCGACATCGATGGCAATGTCGACTTTGATTTTGATGTCAACGTTGATGTTGATGTCGATTTCTATGTCTATGTCTATGTCTATGTCTATGTCGATGTTGCTGTCGTTGTTTATGTCGATGTCAATGTCGATGTTGATGCTGATGTCAATGTTGTTGATATCACTATCGATGTCACTATCGATTTCACTGTCACTGTCGTTGTCACTCTCACTATCATTGTCACTATCACTATCATTGTCATTGTCACTATCACTGTCATTGTCACTATCACTGGCATTATCACTCTCACTATCACTGTCACTATCACTATCACTGTCACTTTCACTATCATTATCACTGTCCCTATCACTATTACTATCACTATCACTAACACTGATAGTGTCACTATCACTATCATTATCACTATCACTGTCATTATCACTGTCACTTTCACTATCACTATCACTATCACTTTCACTATCACTATCACTTTCACTATCATAGTCACTATCACAATCATTGTCACTCTCACTTTCACTATCACTGTCACTGTCACTGTCACTGTCACAGTCACAATCACTATCACGGTCACACTCACTATCACTATCGCATCACATCACAGTACATCACATTGCATAGCATTGCATCACATCAAATCGCATCACATCACATTGCATCACATCCCATCGCGTTGCATCACATCACATCACATCACATCACATCACATCACATCACATCTCATTCACTTTCACATTGACGTTGACACTCACCATAGCATTCACTATTACATTCAAAGTAAGAGTCACAGTGACATCCACATTCACAAAGATTTGGAACACCCGAGTTTTGATAGATGCTCGGCCAACTACGGTGGGATTGCGGCGATGTAGACGGCGCTAAAGGTGATGGAGGTGGTCTCTGCCACCGACAATAACGGCGATGCAGAAGGGATGTCCCCCCTCTGTCCGGGAGATTATTCACTGCTGCGATAGCTGCCGCTGCTGCAGCCGCTGCCTTATTGCTTCTACTACTACTTCTACGGTTTCTGCCATAGATGTTGCTGTCCATCCTGCTACGGCTTTTGCTACTGCTGCTGTTGTGTGTCATTTTGCCTCGATGCAACAGCCATATACTTGGTCGTTGGTGTTTCTTGCACAATAGTTTGTGTTGCTCCTGTTGCTATTGGGGTAGCAATCGTGCCATTAGCGTGGGTGAGTGGATGCGGGCTGAGCTCCGCGCCACAATGGAGCTTCTCTCGTTAACATTACTGGCAACAACGGACGTTAGCGTAGTTCGTGGTAGGTGAGGGTACCTGATTTTGTGTTTTTTGCATCGACGCCTGAGCCTCACCCACGCCGTACGGGTAAGGCAAAGGCGCATCGTTGCATGCGCCACAAAGGAGTCTTTGAACGATACTTCATTAGGATATTCTTTTATCCCTAAGGGGAAAAGGACATAACGTTGAACGCAATCGATAAAAACATGAATTCAGATATACACACATATAAATCTAAATAAGTAAAAGATTGCGTGTTTGATGTGCATGTGAGTAAATTATTTTCCTGTTAATATCTATTCGCATGCCACTTCATGCACACACACAGACGTACATATACATGCTTGTACACATGAAGATAGTGATGGATACATTTATCTATACCTATCTACACACATGTACATAAGTATAGATTATCTTCTTAAAATAGATGATACAATGATGATGATATTGTGACGACAATGATATTGCAAGGAAAACTATATCACAAGGAGATATCGCAATGGCGATAATAGTCAATAACATGAAACCGATGATATCACAATGAAGATATCACAACATTGATTATTTCCATTGGAAATGATAAATCACTGACAATGATTGTCTTTGCTATATGATTAAGAAGAACAATATTAAAAATGATTGATGTCATGTGTGTGAGTTAGAGTATGAATTAGTAAGTGACCGAGTGAGTGTGTGGTATCATGCAATGGCACATTCGCACTTCAAATGAATTCACATTCACATTTCACATTCACAATTCACATTCACATTCACATGCACAAATCACATTCACTTTTACAGTTCCGAGTTCAGTTTGTATTTCCATACTCATTGAAATCAACATTCACAATATACAATTTAAGATTGCATTTGCATTCTAGAATTTTTCTTACACACATGTACCATGTATACACCGTAACTTGGTTACTATGTCACCCGTTGTAAACTATGTTTACAACATTGCTAACTTGTCCCATTTATATCTTTTGAGCAAAGGAACAAGGCACGTTACACGTCACAAAAGGGCTTGTAGACCTTATTCATCACTCTTACACAACATCCTTCGATTTGGAATTACTTTTTAAAGTTTTCTTACTTGCATGTGTCTCAACCTCCACATTAATTACCTCAATTAAACCATCATAATTAATTCAAATAATAAACACATTTGTGACCAAAATAAGGCCAAATATTCCCTTTGGCATACCATGCTTGAAAACCCATGACAAATGTGATCAACAGTGGAGAAAAAATACATCCAACAATGCCCTTCCCACAAGACATGTTATCCTTTCATGATTACATTTTCATATGACATCAATTGTGCAAGAAAACGTGTGATGCCCACGATTGTGCATATAACAAGACTTATGGTGTAAGCACTAGGACCTCGCAAGCCAAGATCCCGAACGTACAGCCAAAAAAAATGCTAAAATCAGCAATCATGTGTATGCCTTAAGCGGGCCCCTTGGAGTGACAAAATGCCCTTCCTTTTTGTTTCAACGTACATCAACAAGGAAAACAAGAATGCCAATCAAAACACCATGGTCTCTAAACTTATCTTGTAAGTAAGGTAGATAAGTCTTTGCGTACCTCTTATTGCCTATCACTAACCTTCTTACACTAAAATTCATGCACCACACAACTTCTAAAAAAAATTTCTATGCTTCTTGTTTCCATCATTCAGTGGATGTCCATAACACATCTACGTTCATGACCTATCTCACACTCACAAACAACCCCTTCATCCACCAAGCTCTCCTAGAAATTAGCACATTCTTGCATTTCCTCCTTTAACTCTCCACTGTGAGAGCTCTAACTTATGGCAATTGAAACCTTTCCTAACCTCACTCCAAGATTTTGGATTTTGTCTCCAACAACCATTGAATATTTTTATCACGATCGAACAAACAGTTAAGATTACTCTCATATGTACAAATCCTTGGAGATGAAAAGCTCCACCACAATGTCATTGACAACCGTTACTTAGGCTAGGGAATCCATGGGATGACCCATGCTATAACAAAGAACTTTTGGTGCTTGAAGACATCAAATGAAGGAATTAGAGGTGAATGGATGTGTGAATGTTGTCTTTTGCGTTTCCATGTGGCGTAGATGAGTAGTGTTCAACAGGCTTGAGCATTTTGAATTTAGATTGTCGTATCCTTTTTTTTCTTGCAAAAATGAGCGGTGCTTCATGGGAAAATGGGTGGAAAAACTTATTGGCCGCCAGCATCATGGTGGTGGCTTAGCAGGCTGTTGACTAATGTGAGGAGACAGCCGCCGGACCGCTTACATTGCCTTGGATCAATAAGCTGGCGAGGGTGGAGAAAGACAGATTTTGCATGTAAAACAGTCCTTTGGTTCGATTCTGCTTGAAGTTCCCTCTCCCAGTTGAAGGTGACGTATGAACGCACTTTCACCAGAATCTGTAGACGACAGAATTGCCCAGACACCAGCCATAAAGTTGAAGAGCATGATGACGACGTGCAAGATATTGCGGAAACAGTGAACGAGAACAAGGAACGTTTTTGAACATGTTCGCAGGATCTGGCATTAAGCTTCCTAAACTGTGAAGGGACTATTACGGTGCTCTGTGAGGGTACAGAATATTCAAATTTCCTTCCAAAATTGAATGCAGCCCCCAAGGTAGCACGTAACGAATGGTAAACACATTCTGACAAGTGACTAGGGAACTTGGGTTCATCGCGAAGAGCGTTCAAAGTCCCAACGAAACGATGCCGCGGAGTTTAGCATACCTACGCGTCATGCGAAGGAATGCCGAGGATTTCGAGAATTAGAATGTGAATAGGCGACCAAGCCCCACCGTGACAGTAGTTCGGCTTTTATTTGAAGATCATTTCTTTTCCGAAGGAAGGTGAGCCCAGCTCATGGATGCCACCCGCGTCGGGAAATCGCCTCGTCGCCCTTCCTGCCAATGTGCAGCCGTTGTGGCCCACGAGTGCTCCCGCTCCTCTTGACCTATTGCGCCACCTTTTAATCTCTCCGCTTTACGACAAACCCAATTTGAAAGTCACCATGCCCCTGGCGCGTGAATGTCCATGTATTCGGCTTCATTTGACCCAGCAACAATTGACTCGAACATCCTGAACAAAACGACAAAGAAAGAGCTAATTCACGCCGTCATCGAATACACCCGCGCTCAAATGCGGATCGTCAAGATTCTCGTGAACATAGTCCAGCCTGGGCTTGTGGCCAAGAAGCGTTCAAGCGCATTCAATGCCCACTGGTCATTGAACTCCCGCGCAGTTTGAGTATTGCAACTTGACCCCATTCTACCGAAAGTTGCTGGAAACTGAATCCTATTTGGGTTACATGATAACCTTATTTCAATCACGTTTTGGGTTACAGAGTAACCTATTACAATGGGTTTGTGACCGAAAGATGTTGCAAGGAAATCGTGATTGGTGGATCGGTCAATTTTCTGACCTATCCACCATTCAGGGTACAATGTTTTGTCGGACTGTATGCCCCCCCACGTCAGCGGACGCACAAGATAGGTCGGCCCATAAGTAAAAAATCACAGACATCGACCTATATGTCCGGACATACCCGGAATAGTACAGAATGACCACTCCAACGCCAAGAAAAACGGGTAAGGACTATACGTTTGGTCGCTCCTCCTTGGCCTCGCCCTGTCCTCGTGAACCCGGCTTTAAAGAGGGATCAAAATGCAGTTGAAAGGGAAAAAAAATCAACTAACGTCTTAGAAGAAGGTCAATAAGTCAAATTCTACCTTTGATAACATCATATTGATTTTCATAACCTGATGAAACATTCAAAACTCATCCAAATTTGCCGAAGGTAATTTTTTGGTGAAGTTCATAATAGACGTGTGAAACTAGCATGTTCACAATACAAAAAAAAATCAATATCAAAAAAATGAATTCATCATCAGATAAAACCACATTCATAAAGAAGGAGAAGAAATGCCTTTTGAGGTTCTTCTTCAGTATGTGGGTGAACTGTTATACATAATACCGTATCGTCAAGCGCATTCGTTCAATTTTCAATGATATTTTTAACATTGTACATCCACACAAGCTGGAATGAATCCAGCATAACTTGAAGTAATGAAAGAAAACTTCGAGCGAACCATACACAGTGTTCAAGAGCACACATGGGCAAACGAAAAACATTATCTGAACAGATGCATGCGACAGTTTGGCAGTCCATGGACCAGTTTTGGCTTTCACGGACGAGGTAAAGTCTCACGGCAAACCTTCCATTATGTGGTCGAGATTGTGTGGGATTGTTTAGCCTCTTAAGATATACTAACATGAATAGTTTTGCTCAGCTACTATGTAACCCTATGCACGCTTTGTGTGCAACACCTGCCTCTTGTATGATTGGTCCGTCCGCACTTATTTCTTCGCTGGCGGCTGGTTAGACTTCCGAGGACGGACAGAACACCCGCGCGTGGTGTTCTTGGGTAAAAAACGGAAAGTGGTCATGTACACGACGAACGAAGGGTGTAAAGAGATGGGACGAAAACGAGAATGCTAGATTGCATTGTGATAATGTATTCGTGTTTTTAAACACATAATAAACGCCTTTGTGTACATCATAAACATATTATGTGGTACAACCAATGTATAATGACTCCAATCACTTAGCTTCCTCTTTTCGGGTACATATAAAGTAGTTCACTTTCATGGTCCTCGTTGCTACATCTACACGTCTTTCGTTTAATGTATGGTTGGGTCACTTGAGCTCAGACAACGAATGGAAGGAAAGCGTACGATGTACCCGGGTCATAAATGTAATGTACTAAGGTATACTTCAATGACAATGGTATAGAAGACATGAACGTGTTAGTTGGACATCTATCTACCATTGGAGGAATACATTGCTATTCATGTGGACATCTTTGGCAAAAGCAAACACATTTATGGCAACTTTTCGTGGGGCAATCATGTGGACATTTTGGAAGCAAGTGCAATATAGGTGGACTACTACGACGACAATTCTCTTTGTATGCAGTGACATCTTTTATTCATGTAGCTCGAGAATGTTTTCACAATGTTTCCCCAACGGCTACAGTTTTTTTGGCATTTTTTACCCGTTTACCCTTGTAAATGTTGAGTTGTGTACGTTGTTACATGTGTACTTTTAATTGATGCTATCTCGAAAAAATCTGGACAATATTTCTCCTACACCTGGAACACTTTATGTACTTCTCTACCTGTCTACCTATCTACCTTTTTACCTATCTAATTTGTTGTTTGTGTAACTCTAACGCAAGCTACACCAAACAAATTTCGACAACATTTTCCCTACACCTGGATGAGTGCAACTAACTTTCTAGCTGCCTACCTCTATACCTTTTCACCCCTCTAGATCGCTATTGTTGTGCATGTAATGTAAGCTACGTTGAGAAGTTTTCGGCAACATTTCCCTTACACCACCAAAGACTTTAACTACCTCCCTATCTATCTACTTATGTACATTTCTAACTCACTACCTTGTTATCTGTCTATCTACTGTTGGTTTGTGTATTCGTTTAAGTGTGCACCTATGTTATGGAACTATGCCACCCATGTGGTGTGTACAAGATGGAGCACTGTACTTCCAAGTCAACCTCTAATGGGTTATTGGGAAATGACGTCTCCCTGCATCATCCCAACATGAAATGATTGATGATACATTACACTTACATCCTTACCTTGCTTACCTATGATGTCTGTTGTATTGGGTTTGCACCGCTCTAGTTGTCTGATGTACACTCTTCGTCATGAAGTAATCGTGTACATATTGAGTATCACCAACGATGTCAAAACAACCCTTAAATGCTGTTGATGCACAATTATGACTTTGCACATTACGCGCTGTTTGAGGTCATGTCGACATTGGTGAGGGTCTTTGCAACTGTTGTTACAAACCGAAGAGTTGTGTCGAGTGTGCTATGCGTAAATGCCCATGAAAACAACACTTATGCAATGTGCGACTAACATGGCACCACGACATATTACTAGTACCACGACAAACGAGTCACAGGATGCCTAGAAAGAGAAAAAGAAGCACTGCCATCGATGAAGAACATTGCGACGCTACGGATGCAGACTTCACAAGTCCGTCACAAGAATGAAGACTGCGTTGATCCTTTGCAGGTTCACCGACCCAACCGTGGTACAATGACACACTCTGGATAGGTAGCTCCCCATTGCACCCAGACGCCACGGGCTATTGACCCTGTCTCAAATTCTACTCACAAACACCGTGCTAAAGTGCTATGATGTACAACGCACCTTGTGGAAGAGGCAGAATGTTCTCGTCACATGTGTCCATCGATGGCGGTCATTGCATGAGTTTGACTTTGTTGATATAAAGGCGTTGCCATCTTCTCAACTTTGTCAAGGGTCCTTCCAAGTTTTGCTCCATACCGAAGAGTTGTGCCGAGTGTGCGATGCATAAATGCCCGTGAAAACGATACCTATGCACAGTCTGACTAAGCTGACACCACGACGTATTACTTGTACCAAGACGAACGAGTCACGGCATGCCTACAAAGAGAAAAAAACACGGCCATCGACGAAGAACACTGCGACGCTATGGATGTAGACTTTACAACCCTGTCAGAAGAAGCAAGACTGTGCTGATCTTCCGCAAGTTCACTGACCCATCCGTGGTACAATGACACACTCTGGATGGGTAGCTCCCCACTGTACCCCAACACCACGCGCTATCAACCCTGTCTCACAGTTTACTCACAAACACTGTGCAAAAGTGAACTGATGCACAATGTATCGTGTAGAAGCGACAGAACGTTGTCGTCACATGTGTCCATCGATGGCGGTCGTTGCATGATTTTCACTTTGTCGATACAAAGGCATGATCGTCTTGTCAACTTTGTTGAGGGTCCTTGCAGCTGTTGTTCCATACCGAAGACTTGTGCCAAGTGTGCGATGCATGAATGCCCGTGAAAAAAACACCTATGCACCATGCGACTAAGCTAACACCACGACGTATTACTTGTACCATGTCACGTCATGCATAGAAAGAGAAAAACAGGCACGGCCATCAACAAAGAACATTGGGACGCTATGGATGCAGACTTCACATGCCTGTCACAAGAACCAAGACTGCATTGATTCTCCGCAGGTTCACCGACCCCACCGTGGTACATTGACACACTCTAGATGGGTAGCTCCCCATTATACCCCAACGCCACACACCATTGACCCCGTCTCACATTCTACTCAGAGACACTTTGCAAAAGTGCTCTGATGTACAACGTACCTTGTGGAAAGGGCATAACGTTGTCGTCACATGTGTCCATCGATGGCGGTCGTTGCGTGACTTTCACTTTGTAGGATACAAAGGCATGATGGTCTTGTCAACTTTGTGGAGGTTCCTTGCAACTGTTGTTCCATACCAAAGAGTTGTGCTCAGTGTGCGATGTATAAATGCCCGTGAAAATCACACCTATTCACAATGCGACTAAGCTGACACCATGACATATTACTTGTACCACGACGAACGAGTCATGGCATGCCTAGAATGAGAGAAAAAAAGCACGGCCATCAATGAAGAACATTGTGAAGCTATAAATGCAGACTTCACAAGCCCGTCACAAGAGCCAACACTGCGTTGATCCTCCGCAAGTTCACCGGCCCAACCGTGCTACAATGACACACTGTAGATGGGAAGTTCCCCATTGTACCCCAACTCCACGAGCTATCGACCCTTTCTCACATTCTAAGCACAAACACTATGCAAAAGTGATCTGATGCACAACGTACCTTGTGGAAGAGGCAGAACGTTGTCGTCACACGTGTCCATCAATGACAGTCCTTACATGACTTTCACTTTGTACGATACAAAGGCATGACCGTCTTGTCAACTTTGTTGAGGGTCCTTGCAACTGTTGTTCCATACCGAAGAGTTGTGTTGAGTGTGCAATGCATAAATGCCCGTGAAAACAACACCTATGCACAATGCAACTACGCTGACACCACGACGTATTACCTGTACCACAACGAACGAGCCACGGCATGCCTAGAAAGAGAAAAAAAAGCACGGCCATCAATGAAGAACACTGGGACGCTGCAAATGCACACTTCACATGCTTTTTACAAGAACAAAGACTGCGTTGATCCTTCGTAGGTTCACCGGCCCAATCGTGGTACAATGACACACTCTGGATGGGTAGCTCCCCATTGTACCCCAATGCCATGCGCTATCAACCTTGTCCCACATCCTTCTCACGAACACTGTGCAAAAGTGCTACGATGCACAATGTGTCTTGTGGTCGCTGCTCATTGCTGTTGTGAATGGTGGCAATCATTTGCCAGTTGAAGAGAAAGTGGCCCTCTGTAGAAGAAAAATCATGCATTGTCTTCTAGACCTTGTGGAATGAATATGGAGCAGACCTATCCATCAGAATCGGACATCTGCATTGCTTTACATTGTGACTGAGTTCAACATAAGTGCTTCTGATATTCACACCACCAAAGCTTGTCATTGCATCTTCATTTGTCAATGGTATGATCGTCATATGCGTGGGTCACAGGGGTTAACCATCCAAGTCAAAGGCACGCCCGAGAAGAAGCTTGACTTTGGTCTAGAAAAGTCTGCAATCCGCTTGAAGCTATCAAACTTCCTTTGACTGTCGATCTGCATTTGATGATTTTTTAGGGACATGATAGTGTTTTCAAATATGGTTGTGGGATTCTTCTAGGGACTCTGATTATCAGCACATATGCCAATCTGCACATTGCAACATGATTGCGTATCAGTGAGCATTGTACAACATACTATACAATTGCATATTAGTGGCAAGTACACATGGTTCCTCAGAGAAAATTATGTTGTTTGAAGGGCCTAGAATTTCTACATGAGCTGTCGGACTTGTGAGATATGTGCGTGTTGGTGATATCATGCGTCATTGCAAATGGAGGTTGTATTAAAAAACAATGGTGACTCACATGAACAATGTAGGTGCGAGTGAAATACTTTCGTACCATTGCCATCCCAGTGGAGCACGAACCTTGTCATAGCAAACTGGAGGGTGTACTTCAAGCAAGTCTTAGGTCTGTTGTGCATCTGAGCTGTTCATTTGTACCTCTGTCATATCATGCCTTTTGTGTTACATACACGCAGTCGCAAAGATATGAGCGCATGTGTGATGAGTGTAGCTTTGCGTGCAGGCACAAATCATGCACATGGAGATGGAGTTACCTTTGTGTGCAGCCAGAAGTCATGGACATTGTTTTCAGCTTCTGCTAACAGCTTATGCACTTACTCATGGCCTTCGCCCATCAGCATGGGTACAGTCCTCCCTTGCAAGAGAAAAATCTGGGCCTGTGGTCCCGCGACAGTCACTCTTTCAGGATGTGCCTCTGCATATGCAGCATGCATGGTTTCACCATAAATATGCTCCCATCACATGACACCCACACAGAAAAATGGAAGACTGTGTGATCTACTGACTCACCGGCAGCATGTAGAAGTGTAGTGAGAACGCCTTGCTCTAAGGTGATAGTTCCATGCTCACTACAATCGTGCTTATTGTACAGGAAGTCAAAGAAGATCTCGCACTGGCATGCTGTGCCATCTGGCATGCATTGCGCGCACTGGGTGATCTCGTTGTATTGCAGGCTGGTGACCTTCACACTCATTTACACGATAAGAGTGTTCACAGAACTGTTCTTTAGGAACAACCACGTGTAGTTGAACCTGGACGTAAATGTTGCGAACATGTGCTTGGCACGTCTAGGATGCACGACAATGTTTACACTTGTTACCATCGGACACCGACACAATCTAACTTAGAGATTCTGTGCATTGTTGGTAGCTCATTTCAGTCCACTCCTTCCCTCACAATGTTGAGCAGGGCTTTGTTCGTGATCTCATGGATCGTTGTCCTACAATGTGTACTTTCGGGCAAGAGTGCAGGTAAGTATACAAATACGCACCTCAGGTATACACAAGGCACATGGTCTACCATACTCACCCACGGCTGGCCTTCAGAGCACGGTCTTTGTAATACCTCCCATTCATGGCAACCACTATGTCGTTGTTCAAGTACTGCTGGATCTCAGGCGTCAGAGCGCCTCACACAAACCCAACGATCGCCATGTCATCTGCATACATGATGAAATTGTACTTCTTTGCGACCGAAACTTTTGTTGCATCAAAATCTCGACTGCGAGACCAAGCTGCAATGACACGGCAAGTAATGTCAGTGGATATGAGTGATTCCAGATGTTCATGTTGCATTGTCCAATACTGCATGTTCTTACCGGGGACCGTTTTGGTGGAATGAAATGTTTCAGCAAAGGGCGCATCATGTCATTGTTGAAAATGGCGGTGAGGATGTGGTCCACCTTGCCTTTTACAAAGGTGCTTGGCAAAGTGTATGACTCGTCCATTGTCCAGTTGAGGGTGCACTCCTGGGCAACACTGGTGAACCTGCAACATCCAATGGATCATCATGAGGCATACGCATGTACATGATGTACACAGATGCATACTTATCATGCACCCTCGTGGATGACGTGGTTGTCTGGCACACATTGTAAATCTTCCACCTTTGCCAGCTTTCTATGAAAGATTCCGCCGTGTGCTTCTTCGTTGTTACGGAGTACTCTCCAGGAATGATGACTGTAGGCACCTTCATGTCGATAACCCTTCCAGAAGAGTCCACGTAATAGATGCGGGGGTCAAGCTGGGCTTTGTCACTCATGGGAAGATTCACTTTGATCACCAGGGCGTGAAGATGAAAGCACTTGAAATACGGTTGCAGTTCTTTAATGGTTGCGAGTCAGGACTGCACATGAACAATGACAATGTGTGAGTGTGACAATGAGAAACGTGATGAAACACGACAAACTTAAGAGCGAGATGTTTGTACAACTTACATCTTTGTGCGCATGGTTGATTGTTGGCAAAGGCACTACAAACAACAACATGATAATGTTGCCCACATGATTCATAACATTGTACAACAATATCATGCTGAAAAGAGAAGCGACAATGTCATGCCTGGATACGGGTGATCCCTTATGCCAGCCCTCCACGTTTGTCCACACTTAGTACAAAGGGTAAATGGTCTCAATAGAAATTTTCTTGTGGGTGGACTGTCATGTGCACACCGTGTACATTCGTCCACACATAGTCAACAATGGACCCACTCTCGTGAGCTGGACAAGTGATCAGCATCTGAAAACCCCTGTTTATCTGAAATTGGAGACTCTTTGGTATCGTAATCTCTGCGTGAATGTTGAAGCCACCTACAAGGACAAGTGGGAATGAACCCGAGGTGAAGTTGTGGATGAATTCCAACAGTGGCTTATCTGTCGAAGAAGGAGAGCGATAAATTCCACAGAAAACAATAGGCATTGTTGGGAAGATCCGTTCACACCATGACATAGCATCCAATCCTGTTCCACTATGTTCATTCATAGCTCCATTGTACATAGCTGCAACAAGTATTCCTCCAACCACACCGGAAGAATAATGTGCAGCCTTTCCGTGTACACTGTCATGGCGATGAGCATGGCTGTTGTGATGATGTGTTTCAGTGAGAATGATGGTGTTTGCGTGCAGGGGTTCATGACGGTGGAGGACATTGTGCCCATGCTTTCCAAGAATTCAAATGTTGTGGTAGTACACGGAGAACGATGATAGAGTACAAAGAGATTTGAGGCGTTGCAAACGCGGAGAGTGCACTCTTCGTCGCAACCGCTCCATTTCTGAAACAACCTTAGAAGACACGTTGATGTTGTCACTGTTGTACTCTGTAAGATGGATGAAATGTGCATCAGAAAACCTGCTTAGTGCAATATAGTAGATGTGCTCTAGCACAAAGGAAGACAAGTCGACCACTGCATCGTCTCTGACATTGCATCCTTGTGCTCTGTGGACGGTTATTGTATTTGCATGGGAAAGTGGAAACTGCCTTCGCGACACTTTCAAACCGTTGTTGTCCTTGACTTGGAAGGTTTTTTTGAACCGTTTCATGGGTTTCCAATTGGCATTGACACCTTCATCCACCGTATGTTGTGCATACATCAATCATTGCTTCTGTCCAACGACATCATTTGGGAACACCACCCAGAATGTGAGCACCTCATTTCTAACAGGGCTTGCAGGACAAAGGATGCCCGTCGCCTCGTTCACTTAGCCATCACTCGTGTCCATGTTCAAAATGACTTGACCATGACACCCTATGTACAAACGAGGAGTCTTACATAGATTGGCTATACATCGTCATCACCTGTTTCATCCAAGGACTGGTGACCACGACGCCCATTGCCATGGCTGATATATGCATCCCATGCCTCGCAAACAAACTTGGCACAGTGTGCTCTGTCGTACAGCATCTTGTTGTGTGTGTTGACCTTGTCGTTTGTTGTGCAAAGGTGCAACATGTCGGTCATGTCGACTTTCTTCTGTTAGTCAATATGCAGAGCTTGGAAAATGTCATGATCTGCCACTGTGCACCTTTTTTCATGGAGACGGTTAAAATTGTTTGCAAAAAGGGGATCATTCTGTTGCATGACAGTCTGCAACTCGTACAGTGACACACTATCCCATGGGAAGAATGTCAGCGCAGATGCTTCCTCCTCTGCATTCAGTGTGTCATAAAAAGGTTCAAACAGATACCCATCCAGTACTAGTTCCAGTTCAAATAGGTCACCCACAAAGATGATATGTACACCACCAATAGGCAAATCCATCCCTTTCACTTCTCTCATTCTGCGATCCAGGAAATGCATTGTCCGACGACCAACCATCGACACTTCATCCACAATAATGAATTGTACATGACCTAGCTTACATGCCAGCACATGTCGAGA
>SZWC01003744.1:127788-155832 GCA_023375785.1 Penium margaritaceum
TCTCTCTCTCTCTCTCTCTCTCTCTCTCTCTCTCTCTCTCTCTCACACACACACACACTCTGTATGTGTGTGTGTGTGTGTGTGTGTGTGTGTGTGTGTGTGTTTGTGTGTGTGTATGTGTGTGTGTGTGTGTGTGTGTGTGTGTGTGTGTGTGTGTGTGTGTGTGTTTTCACTATACTTCTGTTCCTTTCTATGCTATTAAATCAGCTCTTTCTTGTACGATGGAACATGGAGCTGGATGACATTGTCCCATGACATGTGGTGCTTTGTGCATCCGCCATCTACTACATCTTTTGTGATAAGTACAGCAACCTCATGTCAACGCCGGACGCAACCTTGGACGGCAAGCACTCGCCAACGTGTTTCAATCTTGCAACTCCAGACACGCGTGTCCACATCTGTTAAGAAAAGTCCTTCCTGTGGCTTATGACTGGCCCAACTCTTGTAGACCTCAAAGTTTGACAGGTAGCTGAACGATCACCCAACCCAGAGTGGTCTTATGTCCTCATAGATGCCAAGATTCACCGCACTTTGTTTCACCATCCTGCATAGAACCGTTCAACCATGTTATTCACATCAACTTGTAGAAGTTCCATGCACTCACACAAGTATGAAATTTGTTTGCTTCACCCACTCACCCATTCATGTCCCCTTCACTTCCATGTATTGCAATCAGAGTTACACACTTAATTCGATTCATAATAGTCACTCAACTGCTTTCCTTCACCCACGACTGTTCATGCATACATATCCACCTACAACCTCAAATGTCTAACATATCACACTTCACCATAGAAAGCAAACACATGAATACATGTTCTCCCACCTTGTCATATGAAGAACCTTGTCATATGTACGTTTGCAGCCAAGAAGAGACCAACATAAACCAAACACTTCAGTTCAAAACAACACATCACAACATGAATAACCACTCATTTTCCACACAAGATTACATTGTCCTCTTCCTTTTGCCACCGCCACCTTTACCATCGTCACCCTCATTCGTCTCCTATCCTTGTAAAAACCTATCCCCATCAGTTCTCAGCCCGTTCTGCCGCTGCACGCAAAGCCATGCCATTCTGCGTCCCCAATCAGCATCCATGCTAGCAGCATCAACCAGGTCCACAAAAGTGCCCTTTAACACCCCTTCTGAACGTTGGACCCTGGCCTGCGCCACCTGCTGTTGTGCGGCACCCAAACTGTTGAAAATTGCCTTTGCCAAAAACTCCATGACCAGCCCTGCCACCTTCCGCACACTTGACTGAAAACCGGCAGCAGCTTCCGCTGCTGCCTCACTCACACTCTTTGCCCAAAACAGATATGATGGCGACCGTAGACTCGCAGTTGCATCTCTGTTCCTCCGTGTGTTCCAGAACGTTGGCTCCCATACAAATCCACGCAACCACGTACTTGATGGAAACTTCTTGTCATGAAATCGACGCCACACTCCAGCAGGTTCATTACCTTTCATTCCTTGGTTGCATTGCCTCCACAACACAAAGCCATAATGCAATATGTTGTCCACCAACATCTCCAGTTCCAGGGGCCACACCTGCCCTCCCTCAAAACCATGATAGAGGTACGCATAAAATGCGCTCCCCATGTTCAGCCATCTTCCCCCATAGACAGCAAAGCACCTCACCTGGAACTCCACGTCAACGACCTTCGGCGCATCGTCTGAAAACCAGACCAAACCAAGACTGTTCTTCAGCAACCCATTCAGTGTCTGCACCTTGATCCTGCAGAGAAACAAGATTTCCTGTTAGTCAACACACCGTCATGCGCAAACAACACTCAAAACATCACAAAACCACAAGCCACTNCTCCAGTTCCAGGGGCCACACCTGCCCTCCCTCAAAACCATGATAGAGGTACGCATAAAATGCGCTCCCCATGTTCAGCCATCTTCCCCCATAGACAGCAAAGCACCTCACCTGGAACTCCACGTCAACGACCTTCGGCGCATCGTCTGAAAACCAGACCAAACCAAGACTGTTCTTCAGCAACCCATTCAGTGTCTGCACCTTCAGTCCTGCGGAAAAACAAGATTTCCTGTCAGTCAAAACTCCGTCATGCGCAAACAACACTCAAAACATCACAAAACCACAAGCCACTTATGGTCTAATGTCCTCCACACGGCCTTCGTTCGCTCCGAAGGTACCTGATCCATTCAACCGCCGACCTGCATCATGTCCACCATACACACAGAAACAAATCACACTGTGTCAACAAGCAACATCTCAACAGAGGTATGCACAAATTTCCACATCATGTTCATCACATCCTGCAATACATACCTTGCATCCTTGCAACGTCTTCATATTCCCATGTCTCTGTCACTTGTTGCTCCGACTCTGCACGAGCCTTCAACTTCCCGACCGAATCCACACACACCGCACGCTTTTGACTGATTTCTTGCCACTTTTGTCTCAAAATCGGACCTCGTCTTCAGGTCGTCCCTCCTCTGCATGGCTGCTGCATCTTGCTTCTCCAAAAATCGGTCCTCCAAAGCACTTGGAACTTCTCCTAACACTTGGGCTTGTCGACCCAGCGGAACCTCACACCCACTCGTTCTCCACTCCACCCTCATGTCATGACACATAAATGAATCCCCTCTCTCCAATCGTTCACACTCTGGCAGGATAGTAAAAAGCTTGCTGCTTACTCTGCTCAATGTATTGTAGTCTTGGAAAGCCTCTCCTTCTGCCATCATCAGCATATGTTCTCCTTCCAAAAAGCCTCCTACTTCACTCAATTCCACCCACTCCCTCGGATCACGTCCAGTTAACCTCAACGCTTCCGCATGAAATTCTTTTCCCTTCTGTGAAGGCATCACCAAACTGGGGAACCGAGTTGCTTCCACCACATCTTCCACCACACTTTGCCGTACCGCTTCCACACCATCTCCACGGAGAGGCCACAGGGGGATGTGGCCAAATGGAGGCGGATCACTTGACACTCAAACATCCGTCGGCAACACACCAAGCTCCTTCCACGACACAACTTTGCCTGGTGTAGCTGCATGTGCCTTTGAAGCGTTCACATCCAAAAGCCATGAAAAAGTGTCCCCGTACTCGTCTTCCACCACTTCACCCAATCTGTAACGGTCCAGAGGAGGCATGGCCGCCACTTGTTGCATAGTACGTTTTGTTGGTGGCGTCTCCAAGGGCCAGCGCTCTTCACAAATCCTCCTTGTTCTCATCTTTCTGGCCTTCTTCAAAGCCTCCTCCACCTTAGCGCGATACTTCTTTTCCACTTCATCGTCCATGTATCTTCTTGGTACCCTTGGCGTACTTGACCTCCTATACCAGTCACTGGGCCCGGGAAGATGGGGAAATCCGCGGACAACGCCGCAAAATCTGCTGGCAGACGGCCTAACCTCATCATCCGCCTTCTTTTCCCTTGTGGACGTCACATACAACCCCTGCGGCTCTTGCCACACTTGCTCCATGGCCTCCCACTTATGGGGGAGACGGTGATGTGCCACAAGAATCATGACTCCCGCCAGCTTCACAACCAACTTCCTCCATGTCTTGCCCGCATTACACGGTACACGGACGTCGTACTCGAGACAGACATGTCAACTTGTTTTCAAATACGCAACGCGTGGCCACTTTAAGACGCCGCTCCCGAACCATTTCGGCTACTCTGCAGCCAGTGCAGTTGCTCCCCGCTCACCACACTGAACAACAGTTGTGGAGCCCTCACACAAATGCATGCATTGCTGAACGTACTTGACCACAGCCATGAACCAAACCTTGCCCCTCCTTTAGTATGAACACAACCCAATAAATTTTGTATTTCAACGCTTTGACACCAAAATTCTCTCAATATCACCCAATATGTAACATACCCGGTTCACAGTACCCTCATGTCATGTTAAATGTACCACACTTCATAATTCCTCTTTCCAATCATTTCAATTGTTATTGCTTTATTGACTATGTATACTATGTAACCCATTGCACCCTTGTGTGCAACTTCATGCTTGTTCTCATTTCAAGGTTACATAGAAGGGCGGTTTTGTGCAAAGCAATGGCCAGGTAACACAACAAACGTTTAGAACAGAACATGAAATTTTACAGTCAAGAAAGACTGTTGCAATCATTACCTGATTGCAACAGTCCATGGACACTATTCTGCAACCGACACCATGAGGTCGCGTCAAGCTTGATGCAAAGGCGTGAAGCAAATAGTGGAAATCAAATCCAAACGAACATCCCAACGGAAACTATGGTCATGAAGTTTCCACCGTTCTTTCCAACGGAATACATGAATGATTACAAACAACAAATAAATCAAAATTTTATGAAGAAACATCAACGTAGCTTCAAAAGGCGTGGTGAGCCATGACAACTCGGCAAGGAAAGGACCACTCCGATGAGGACGGTCATTCCGTTTTCCAACGCGAACGTTTCCGAGCTCGCCAAAGCCTTTCGACTTTAAGTTTCAGTATCCGCGTTACAGGCCAGACTAGGAAAAGTAAACCACCAACCAATGACTCAACCTATTTTTGTCAGAAATCCATTTGCTTTCAACTTCAATGCAATTTCTTCAACTAAAGCCAGACTGAACTCCGCCTTTGTTCAGTGGGAACCTCCTAGGCCATGGTACTAAAGGTCCTGGAAGGTGCCCGAACCTTAATAAAACTAACAACCCGTGAACCCACAACCCCCACCCCTCGACAAGGGAAACTTACCAACAAATATATTTCTTCTCCATTTCAAGGACATGGTTGGGTATGACGCATAAATGGTGGCAGTCAACGCTTGTGATACAACATTCAAAATTTTAGCTCTAAGCGTTATGGTGAATAGAGCGTAAATGCTGAATAGGTAGAAGTTGCAATGAAGAACACGATTTAGATTTTGGATCACTTGAGTAGTTTGTAATTAACCGTAAGTAAAACTCGATGACAAGTGTCAAAATGATCGAACATATGTGGATAAGTATCGAGTTACAGATGAGGCATAGTCGGGGTCATTGGGTCGGTGTCGTAGCCGAGCCACTTGACAAGATGTTCAGTCATTTTGCCTCGGCATTGATGGCCGAGGATGTCCTTGATGACGTACTCTGTGTCCTCTGTCAACCAGCCTGAGGCAAACGGACTAGAAAACAGGGCCGACACAATAGCACCTGCCGTCCGCTCCTAGCATTTCAGCTAGGAGAAGATATCACCCTCAGGATCACGGTTCCACACTGAGCAGTTCCTAGGCAATCACTTGCTAGCAACTGTGTCCACTTAACACTTGGTCACTTTCGCGCGAGGTGCTAGTCAAAGACTAACTCCTGGGGCCTAGACCAACCAGTGTCTTCTTCATTCTGTTCCTTAGTTGGACAACTCTCTGAGGAGTATCTAAGGCCAGATTGTGTAATTAGAATGAGGAATGAGCCTGGTACATATAGTCCTAGGCCTGGCTTCAAAGGTGTGTGGGTAGTGGCACTTTTGGGGTGGTCACTCGACACCACCTCACCAGTCCGCCAATTGGCGCATCCACTGACCGCCAAGTGGCGCACTCTTCTCATGCATGGAGGAATGTCTAAGAAATTTCCCCCCTGTGCAGGAAGGTCAAAAAACCTCCTGCGCACATCAAGGCTCGATCGCAGGACCTGTTGTCCCTAAGTCCAACATGCTATCCTTTGTGCTACACTTCTGGTGTCTCGCTTGGACTTGCACCACGAACAAGGTTTGGGAGACTTTCTCCAAGGGAGCAGTGCATGCCCAACCTGTCCGTCAAGCCATAGCAGTGGCCATGGGGCATAGAAGAACAATAATCTCTCCCTTGCACCTTAGGCCACCTACTGTGGTAGTTTTCTTCGGCATGAACCTGTAGCTCTAGGTTGTGTTTGTGCATGTCATTTTTCTTGGTCTTTAGTTCTCATCTCTTGCATCCAACATGCCGACTCCTCAAGCACCTACAACATGTAATTCGCTGTCTAGCGGCTTTGTCAAGAAGTCCGCAAGCATTTTCTTGGTTGCAACGTGATCCAGTTCCACGACACCCTTGGCGACAAGGTCACGTGAGTAGTGGTACCGAATATCAATGTGCTTTGTACGCCGAGAGATCATGTCATCCTCTGCCATAGCAATGGCACTTTGGTTGTCGATGCAGATGATGGTTGCTTCCTCCTGTGGTGCTTTGATCTCATCAAGCAAGCTGTGAAGCCACTGTGTTTCCTTGCACACTTTGAAGAGTGCAATAAAATTCACCTTAGCAGTAGAAAGTGAGACGTAGTCCTGCTTCCTACTTGTCCACGAGACCGCACCACCGTTGAGAAGACAGAAAAACCCTAAGGTTGACTTCCTGTCATCAATCCGTCCTCCCCAGTCCGCGTCAGTGTAGCATCTCAGTTGCAGCAAGTCTGATCCTTCTAGACCTCCAAGCCGAAGTCCAACGTGCCGAGTCCTTTTGAGGTAGCAAAAAATCCGTTTCACCACTTGCCAATGTTCTGGCCCAGGGTTGGCCACAAACCTGCTCACCTGACCCACTGCATAAGCAATGTCAGGTCGCGTTCCCACCATCGCATATACGAGGCTCCCAACGGCAGACTGGTATGGTATGTTTTGCATCTCCCGCTGGTCTGCCTCGTTGCTTGGTGACATGGAGGAGGAGAGCTTGCAGTCCGAGGGTATGGGGGTACTGACGGGCTTGCAGTCCTCCATGTTGTAGCGCTTCAAGACGTCAATGATGTACTTTTTTTGGTTGAGCTCGATGGTGCCTGCGTTGCGGTTGCGGTACAATGCCACGAGTAGCAAGCCACGTTCGTCCTCCCGCACATAGACGCTGGGGTCATTCTTACAATGTGTGAAGGAGATCTCAGCCATGAAGCTGTCCATCTCCTTGTACAAGATCCGTGGGGCCTGTTTTAGCCCGTACAATGCCTTCACCAGCTTGCACACCTTATCCTCGGGTGCTTTGACACTTTCCGGTACCTCCATTAGCACCTCCTTGTCGAGCTTCCCATAAAGGAAGGTTGTCTTCACATCCATCTGGTGGATCTCAAGGTCTTTGGCAGCAGCAACAACAAGCAAGGACCTGATTGAGGCAAACGTGACAACCGGTGCAAAGGTCTTATTGTACTCAGACCCTGTACGCTGTGAGAATCCTTCTGCCACGACTCTTGCCTCGTACTTGTCGATGCTATCATCTTGCTTCCGCTTCAACCTCAGCACCCACTTTGAGCCCACCACGTGAGCGTTAGGGGGTCTGTCCACCAGCACCCATGTGCCATTTTCTTCGATGGACGTGAGCTCGCTGTCCACCGCCTCCTTCCACTTGGCCCCATCGGGCCTTGCCAGCGCCTCAGCCACAGTGAGTGGCTCTCCCTGAGCCAAACAGGACCAGCTCAGTCCAGTCCAGCTTCCGGTGTCAGCGTCGTACTTTGGAGTTTGTTTTCTTTGTCGTGTGCTCCGACGTTGCATTGCTGGTGGATGTTTGCAATGCTGTTGCTCCTGTGCTGTTGGCTGCCCTGGAGTTAAGTTTTCCTCTTTTGAAGAGCCACTGGCCTCCGAGCTGGTCTCAGAGGCCTCGGACGTCTCCGACTCTGTGTCGGAGCTCGCCGCTGCGTCAGCCTGCGCAGCCGCTCTCCCTGCCANGGGTCTGTCCACCAGCACCCATGTGCCATTTTCTTCGATGGACGCGAGCTCGCTGTCCACCGCCTCCTTCCACTTGGCCGCATCGGGCCTTGCCAGCGCCTCAGCCACAGTGAGTGGCTCTCCCTGAGCCAAACAGGACCAGCTCAGTCCAGTCCAGCTTCCGGTGTCAGCGTCGTACTTTGGAGTTTGTTTTCTTTGTCGTGTGCTCCGATGTTGCATTGCTGGTGGATGTTTGCAATGCTGTTGCTCCTGTGCTGTTGGCTGCCCTGGAGTTAAGTTTTCCTCTTTTGAAGAGCCACTGGCCTCCGAGCTGGTCTCAGAGGCCTCGGAGGTCTCCGACTCTGTGTCGGAGCTCGCCGCTACGTCAGCCTGCGCAGCCGCTCTCCCTACCACACCACTGTTCTTCACGGCCTGGTGTACTGGCGCCACTTGCCAGTTTTTGGGAGCTTGATCTCCTGCAGCACCAACCACTCTCCCTGTTTTGGGGCTTGCATGGGATCAAGCATCTCTTCCTTGCCTGGTTTCCTTTCATCAAAGTTTACGTCCCGGCTGGTGATGAGTCTTCTTCCTGCCAGGTCCCACAAGCGGTATGTCTTGTGGGCCGTCTCATAGCCCACCATAACGCACTTTTGCGCTCTTGCATCCAGCTTTCCGGCACCCTCACCCGCCTGGACCTTTGCCCATGCGGTGTAGCCGAATACTTTCAGGTGTGATGCGTCCGGGTTCTTCCCTGACCAAACTTCTTGTGGCGTCATCTGTTGCTTTCCCTTCTTCTTTCCGCGCCTGCCCAGCGCAGCCGCAGGAGTCAGGTTGACAAGATAGCATGCCGTTCTTGCCACTTCCGCCCAGAACCACGGTGGAAGCTTTGCATCAAAGAGCATGCTACGCACCATGCCGAGGATGGTCTGATTCATCCGTTCGGCAACACCATTGCTCTGTGGCGTGTAAGGCGTTGTGGGCTGGTGGTTGATCCCATGTTGCCCCAACCAGCCCTTGCATGCCTCGTACTCTCCGCCGTTGTCGCCCCGCATCGCTTTGACTAACTTTCCGGTCTGCCGCTCCACCATGGCGACAAACTCGTGCAACGTTTCTTTGACCTCTCTCTTTGTTTTGAGGAAGAAGATCCACACCTTGCGGCTGTGGTCGTCTATGAAGGTCAGAAAGAACTTGCTACCACCGTTTGACGCCGTGCGAAAAGGTCCACAAAGGTCGGTGTGAATCAGGTCAAGGGCTGATTCTGCGCGGCGACCATTGCGCTCAAAGCGTGTTTGCTTGGTCTTGCCTTGGAGGCAAGGTTCACACAGGCTGCCACAACCAACCGCATCCTTCTTGCAACCATCCTGCCACAGACCAGCTGTTGTTGCTGGATGACTTGGAGCGTGCTGTTTGTAACGTGCCCAAAGCGTCTATGCCACAGATCAGCGTGGCAGAGGATGCTTTTTCAGTTCTCGTTGGTGTGCTCTCCTGCGTTGGTGCCGAGACCACTGCCTCCACTGCACCCGCATGACCCTCGTCTTCCGAGCTCTTTGCTACCGTTGTCTGCAATACGTAGAGTCCGTCAACCCGTGGAACCTGTGCCACGAGATCTTTGTTGGCATAGATGACCTTGATATCCTCGTTCCTGGCAATGACTGCCTTCTTCTGCGTGAACACCACCGTCATGTCGTTGTCCGTTATTTTTGACACGGACAGAAGGTTTGCCACAAAGGAGGGCATGTAGACCACGTCACGTAGCCGTAGATCCTTCTCTGCAACATTAAGGCTGATGCTCACCAGCTTGTCTCCCACGCCCTTTGCGTTCACGATGCTACCGTTTGCACATCTGAACCGCCAATCGGTGGGGCCGATGGAGACAAATCTAGCCTGGTCATTGCTGGAGTGATGATCGGTGCCGGAGTCGAGCCCGAAAGCTCCTGGCCTGAGCAGTGCCGCTCCTTTTGCCGGGGGCATGCTCTGTGCCATCATGTTGGTGGCTTCTTTGCCACCCTTTTTGATGCCTTTTTTCCCACTGCTTCCGCCGTCTTCCTTCTTTGGCGACCTGCACTCTCTTGCCCAGTGCCGAGGTTTGCCGCAGTTGCGGCAGTTGCCCTGTCACTTAGAAACCTTGCCGCCATTGTTGCCTTCGCCGCCACCACTTCCGCTTGCGCCTTTCTGACCAAAGGGTGACCCTTTGCTCCCGCGACCACCGTAGCGAGCGGCATAGGTTGAGAAGTTAGCCTCACTTCCGCTGCGACGCATGGCCTCGTTTCGCACGTACTCGGTCACTGCCGTGTACATCAGGTCATCCTCCTTCCAACCGCCCATGGCGGTGATCATTGGGCTCCAGCTCTTTGGTAGCGCCATGAGGAGGATCATGGCTTGCATGTTTTCGTCAAGATCCCAGTTCATCTGGCGAGCCTCGCCAAGGAGTCCTTCAAACTCCTGTAGGAAATTGGGGATTGATTCACCCTCATTCACCCGCATGCTGATCAGCCGTTGTAGGATGAATAATCTGTTCATGAGGGAGGTGCACTGGTGAACGCGCTTGAACTTATTGTAAGCTTCGGAAGCCAGCGTGTACCCAGAAATGATGGGAACATACTTTTTAGCAATCGCATTGCTCAGGAATGACATGACAATATCATTCCGTTCTATCCATGCCTCGTGCTCCGGTGAGCCCACCGCGGGAACCTGCTCCTCTCCCTTCAAAAGATTGATGAAGTCGCGCACTTTCATTACCAGCTCAAACTGCCATCTCCAAAAGGGGGAAGTCAGTCCCCTAAAAAATGGGGACTCCTCCCAAGGGTCCAAGACCTTGCGGTAGTGATGTAGCACTCACACTTGCTCCAGTGGTCTGCCTTGTGGTAGCCACTGTTGAGCTTGAGGACTTCCCTGCGGCAGCCGCCACTCCTCCCGATGGGTCAACCATTTTTGTTGCCCTTGTCTGCTTCCCACGTCTCTGCTTCGTTGAGCCCGATGTAGGCTGATGTTAGCTGATGTCTGCTACCGGTTTTAGGATGCAGATCCGTTGCTTACCCCTCCAGCCGATGTTCACCTGCAGACAGAGAACAAATCTACATCAACACACCCAGGGTCTTGCCACCAAGGGCAGAGCTTGTCCTGGTTGGGACACAAGGTTCGTGCCTCCTAGGGCAGAGCTTGTCCGTGGTCCATGTGTACTGAGTGCAGACCGCGCCGTTGGAGCTGATGAAGCTGATGGAGCTGATGGAGCCGGCGTGTGCACCTGGAGAGAGTGTACCATAGTTGAGCGAAGCGTGCCTTACAACTGGTCAGTGTGGGCCCATAACCCTTTGTCAACCGGCCTGAGGCAAACGGACTAGAAAACAGGGCCGACACAATAGCACCTGCCGTTTGCTCCTAGCATTTCAGCTAGGAGAAGATATCACCCTCAGGATCACGGTTCCACACTGAGCAGTTCCGAGGCAATCACNAGCTGATGGAGCTGATGGAGCCGGCGTGTGCACCTGGAGAGAGTGTACCATAGTTGAGCGAAGCGTGCCTTACAACTGGTCAGTGTGGGCCCATAACCCTTTGTCAACCGGCCTGAGGCAAACGGACTAGAAAACAGGGCCGACACAATAGCACCTGCCGTTTGCTCCTAGCATTTCAGCTAGGAGAAGATATCACCCTCAGGATCACGGTTCCACACTGAGCAGTTCCGAGGCAATCACTTGCTAGCAACTGTGTCCACTTAACACTTGGTTACTTTCGCGCGAGGTGCTAGTCAAAGACTAACTCCTGGGGATTTGACCAACCAGTGTCTTCTTTATAGTGTTCCTTAGTTGGACAACTCTGTGAGGAGCATCTAAAGCCAGATTGTGTAATTAGAATGAGGAATGAGCCTGGTACATATATTCCTAGGCCTGGCTTCTAAGGTGTGTGGGTAGTGGCACTTTTGGGGTGGTC
This sequence comes from Penium margaritaceum, assembly GCA_023375785.1. Lineage (NCBI taxonomy): Eukaryota > Viridiplantae > Streptophyta > Zygnematophyceae > Desmidiales > Peniaceae > Penium > Penium margaritaceum. Next base: position 139,292 of record SZWC01003744.1, read on the forward strand.
ATTCTACACCACCTCACCAGTCCGCCAATTGGCGCATCCACTGACTGCCAAGTAACACACCCTTCTCATGCATGGAGGAATGCCTAAGAAACTTCCCCTCTGTGTAGGAAGGTAAAAAAATCTCATGCGCACATCAAAGCTCGATGGCAGGACCTGTTGTCCTTAAGTCCAACATGCTATCCGTTGCGCTACACTTCTGGTGTCTCGCTTGGACTTGCACCACAAACAAGGTTTGGGGGACTTACTCCAAGGGAGCAGTGCATGCCCAACCTGTCCGTCAAGCCATAGGAGTGGCCATGGGGCATAGAAGAACAACATCCTCGTCCACTTGAACTGGAGGAGGGGGAGGGATATCCCTGCTAGGGAAGTTCTCTCTGAGTCTCAGTAGTTGAAGACTCTACTGACAAGGAATACCGTGTTGTGATTTGTGGTATTTCTGTCGACGTGTACAGTTTACTGTGACCTCTCGGCCGTGTCCATGCCCGTGCACATTCTAGATACGGACCCAGGCGGTATCGGTGTGTCGTCTGTTGGTGGACCACCAGCTTGGAGCTGACCGACGACCGTCCTAGAGCTCTGGACGCTGCCTGGGACCTCCTGCAGTTTTTCAACAGCACATAGGAGTTTATCGGTGGACTGGCCGTGGACCTGATTTGCATGCTTTTGCATTGTGTTTCCACCGTTTGATTCCGGATGCATGCATGTGACCAGTCATAGCGTCCGGCTTGTGATTCTGCATGTCGAGGTTCACAAGGTAGCGTCCTCATTTGTCTGCGCTGAGCTACGGCCAAAACAGTGGTTTTGGGCTGGTTTCACAACAAACCTAGTGCTCCAGTGTTGACACCCGCCGTGCGCCACGGCAGGTACTTATGCCATGGACCTGCCATTTGTCATTCCTCTCTGCAAATGGTATTGAAGAATTCTAACACTTTGACTTGTATCTCCCAGCCGGACCCTTGTCGTTATGTGTACGACCTGTGACTGCTGTCACCGTGTGACCAGGCATTGACGTCTAGTCAACGGCTATGTTGCTTCCAAGCATCTTTTCATGGTATCGGAGCTATGAGACAGTCCTCGCCGAGCTGCACAGTAGAGACGCAACATAAAAGCAATAGTGAGTGTCACCGTTGCAGCCGATCCACAGGGACCTGTCGACGACACCGGACTGGCGGCGACGTTATCCACCTTCAGCACGTGAGAGTGCATCATCAACAGGAGCTAGCAGCACTAGGTGATAGCTGTAGAAGGTTAGCCGGTGATCAGGTGTCCTCCGCTCAGGCCTTTGTCAAGCGCATGGACGCCCTCTGGCGGAATGCCAAGGCCCATTTGTGTGCGACTCGACAGCGGGAGAAGGCCTATGCTGGCCAGAGACGTCGTGAGTTGATGTTCTCCATCGGAGATCGTGTACTTTTAAGCACACAGAATTTGTGGCTGAAAACTCCAGGTACACGAAAGATGTTGCCGAAATGGTTGGGACCCTTCACAATTACATAGAAGTTGGGAAGTGTGGCCTATCGGTTGGCTCTCCCACCAGCCATGCACATCCATGATACCTTTCACGTGAGTCTCCTCGCACCCTACACAGCAGAGGGGTCTGTTCAGCCACTCCTGCTTACTATACTCGCCGCGGAAGGCCAGTGTGCGCTGCACCAAATCCTCCAACACAGTGAGCGTAATTTGTATGTACGAGTGGTTAAGGAGTACCTCATCCACTGGGCGAGTTGTGAACCTGACCACAACACTTGAGAGCTAGAGTCGTGAGTGCCAACTACGGCAATTGCGGAGCATTGGGAGGAACTGGCTGCCCGTCGGATCAAGCGTGCCCTCGGGGGTACCACCCTGGCACGAGTCTTCTTGAAAGGATAACGGCACTGGCCCTTGGGCTGATCTTTGGCTCACTCCGGACAGCCAGTCACGGGGACGCTTGGGCACCTGTCACGAAGTCGCTTCATGTAAAGGGGGAGGAAGCGTGGCCATTATTCTTCTTTTGAAAGTTTAATAATTTCTGAATTATGAAATGTGCCAAATCATGATGTTGGCCTCTTTATTGATTGGCACTTCTAACATCAATGATAGATGATCGTGTACAAACTACCTCTTCACTGAGCAGAAAACTGAATCGAGGACGCTTTGTAGAAAAAGGAGGAGGAATGAAAGACAACAAACTTTTAGAACATAACCTAAATTTTTGCAGTCAAGAAAGATTGTTGCTATCATTACCTGATTGCAACAGTCCATGGACACTGTTCTGCGACCGACACCATGAGGTCGTGTCAAGCTTGAAGTAAACGCATGAAGGAAATAGTTGAAATCGAATCCAAATGAACATCCCGACGGAAAATACAGTCACAAATTTTCCACCGTTCTTTCTACCAGAATACATAAATCATTACAAATAAAAACTAAATCATAAATCTATAAAGAAACATCAACGTAGCTTTGAAAGCCGTGGTGAGCCATAACGACTTGGCAAGAAAAGGACCACTCTGACGAGGAGGACGGTCATTCAGTTTTACAACGCAAACTTTTCCGAGCTCGCCAGAGCATTTCGATGCTAATTTTGAGCATCCGCGTTACATTGGCATGAGAGCCAGGTTGACCTGCTGACATCATCATTTTCTCCACTCTGTCGTGACAATCCTCATACACCACGAGGAGTGGTGACTTGTCGACGAGCAGCATGTGACCTCGTGGTGGTGAAAGTGGAACACCGCCCAGAGGTGCCCAAATTCCACCACCTCCATGCGCACACACCCCACCTCCACCAACCCAACCTACTTCCGCACTGTGCTAGTCTCACAAAGGCCTACTGACCAGCAAGCTGCCACATCACCCTCTTGCTACAGCGACAAGGGAGGCACAAGGGGCGAGCGAGGAGCCTTCAACATTTTTATTGGCGGGCGCCCAATCCGGGAAGAAGAAAGGACCTGTCAGTCCCTGGTTCTCCAAGCACAAAGGAGTAGGGAGATCCATAACTTGGCCTCCAGTCCTCCGTTTTCTGTGCCGTTTTTTTCTTTTGGATCCATAAAATTGACTACTACCCGTTCATGCCACTTGATTCCACTATTGTACTGTCATTCTGTGTCTATTTTAAAAAAAGTGATTTCTACCTTGCAATTTCCACTCTAGTTTGCTATCTTGTCTCCAACCTGCCAGTCTATGACTTCAATCAGACAGCTAGTCCTGATTAACATTGCCTTTCCTCTCTCTTTTTTTCAAAGAAAAGGGGGGGGGGTGAAAGAGGTTTGGCTTGGAGCCACCTCGGTCCACCACGGGTTTGAAACAAGGCGTACATAGTCCAATAGTGTGTCCTCCACCCAGTGAAAAAAAAAGAGAAAAAAAAAGGAAGAGGGGAGAGGGGGGTTGGATGAAGAGGTTGGAGAGTGAGAGATCAAAAGCAAGGCCTTGCCTCAAGGATGGCCGGCCTTGGGACCAGACTCTTCGCGGTCTTGGCGCATGCTCCAAGCACCAGCCCGTGCCGCTCCAATGAACGCACGCCCTTGGGATCCAGGGAGCGTTGCGGGACATTAGCACCCAGAGCCCACCTCGCGAAGTTGCGCCGGGAGGCGATGTCTAGAGGGGGAGGTGTCCATCCGATGTCGCCAAGGGGGGGAGCGCCAACATCTCCCAAGCATGGACAGCAGCATAAGACCCCCGTCGCAGCCTCTCGGCAAGGCTATGGAAAAACCCGGTCGCTCGCCGTTGAGCTCGATTTCGGTAATGAGGCCACGCCCGCCTCGATCACTCATGCAAACGACAAGGGATTGAAGGCCACCAAGGGGAACATCCTTGATGGTGATAACCCCGACAGGGTTGCGGAAGGAGACGAGCATGGAGATGAATCGCCCGATGAGCCTGCGGATCGCGTTGTCATTGAAGCGGGTCGCAAATCTAACGACAAACCGGACGGACATGAAACAGCCAGGAAGGGCAGTGAGGTGGGCAATTCCATGCCAAAGGAACTTGAAGCAGGCGCGAACCAAGTGAAACGTGCATCTGACCACGTGAACGACGAGGGTCATGCTCTCGTTTTAGCGGGAGGGAGCGGGCCCAAACTGCGAGCCGGCCGAGTTTTGAGGCAGCGTAGCATGCGCTTGGCAGCGCTACCCATCACCAAAATGTCGACAAACAACTCGTCCACCTCCACGCTCGCCTCCATCCTGAGGATTTCACGCTGGCCATGACCATCATGGGTGCGCTCGCATACAATGATGACATGGTGTGCGTCACGCTTCGTGAACGATCGTTCATGGTGCAGCGGATGAACAAGAAGCTGTATGAGGAGAATAAGAAGTTGATGCGCAAGGTCGCGGCCGGTGACGGCCATGCAAAGGTGGCGGAGCAGGCGCTCAAGGAACTTCGCACCAAGGAAGTTGAAAACCAGCCTGCTATGCTAAATGCAGCAGTCGGTGCAGTACGTCACGCAGCCGAGGTGGACTTGGGACATATCTTGGAGTGTTGTGAGCACAAAAGCGCACAAACCGAGTGTGCAAATGTTTGCAACGCGCGTCGAGCTCATGTTGTCGACCCAGCTCCTTGCGTGGTAGTGAACGCACCTGAACCACAGGCTCGTGTAGCTCCAACTCGGGCCCAGAAGGAATGCGTGACGGGCAGTCATGTGGTTCTTGAGCCGGCCGACCGCTATGATGGCACGTGTGACGTCAACATGTTCCTAATGATTCTTTAGATGCACCTCCGCCTTGCTCGGAATGAGGAAGAGGAATGGGGTACATAGGGAACGCTTTCCATGAAGCCAAAAGTATTTGAGAAGCTGACAGGGCTATGGAAACAGAAGCAGCAACACTCGGACCCCACTTGGGAGGAGAATTTTGAACTGATGCGTGAGTAGTATTCCAAGTCTGTTGACTTGCCGAAGGCAAAGAAGGAGCTCAAAAGCCTCATGGAGGGGAGCATATCAGTGGAGAAGTATGCTGAGGCATTGATGAAGACTGCAAAGAAGGTCCATGATCGCCACCTAACAGAGCAAGTCAAGATTGACCTCTTTCGTAGTGGTTTGGCCATCCCTGAGCTGCGATTCTCCTGCGTTCACTACAATGGAAACGAGTGGAATTCCCTGCACGCACTGGCAGCTTGCGTGTGCACGGTGTACAAGCAGAACTCCAGCCTCTGGGATCGCAATACGCGTGAAAGCAGGCCGCTGCGTGAGGTGCCGTCAGCGCCAACAAACAGTGCACCAAAGCAGGTAGTGGAGGCAACGTTTGAGTCCTCCAAGAAGTTTTGCCGACATGGTGGAGAGAAGAACTCCCGCTCTTCTGTCATGTGCAAACGCTGCCACCAGGCTGGGCACATTGGGCACAACGGTCCTCAGCGTGACCACCAGCAGCAGTAGGGACAACAATAGGACCAACAACACGGTCATGGTGCACGCCAAGGCGGAGGGCCAAACCACTTCCATGGTGGTGGGTAGAAACGCTTCTATGGGGGCGGTCAGCATCGATATGGGCAACGTGATAGCAATGGAAACGCCCCTGCCGGCCAAGGACGCCATAACGGTGGGCAGCACCAAGGCCAGGCATTTGCAGCCATCCAACGTTAGGGGACACAAGGTGGTCAGCGTGGACACAGACGCGCCCGTGACGATGACCAGGACTTCGAGGGAGGTGCTGGGGGACGCGTCCATCGTCCCCAGCATGGTCGTGAGCAGGATTTTCACAATCCCCAATAGCTACTGGTGGGCTGGTATCCGGGCTTGCGGTGAATCATGGGAATGATGAGGACAGGATGTTCATGTTTTGTGATGATGATATCAAAAACTTTGAATTCTTATCGGCACAAAATTTCTCAACTGTTTATGTGCCTTTCATGAATCCTGAGTCCCTCTACCATGATCGCTCATGCCTACTCTCATATGTGATCAAAGAAAACCTTAAAAATTGCACGAGCCTGGTCGTAGCCACTAGAAAAAGTTGGTGAAATGTAATAGAAGCTGCACACAAATCTCACGAGAAGAACTATCTAACGTCAACAACAGTGGCCGTGCCTATGGGTCAAGAAATTAACAAGTCTGCATTTAAAGGATGGAAATTGCAGGCTTCATTCACCAAAGGACATCTCATGTGGGAACAGTTTGATGACATGGTTGAACTACAAAGAATCACTCATGTTTATCGGATCTACCACCTCGAGGACAAGCCCCCAGTGAGCCTTTTCATACGGAAGTCCAAAGCATCGATGACCATGCAATTCGATGGCAAACTGGCAGGCGTCCCTATACGCATCTTGGTGGATACTGGGGCGGATGACCCGTTTGTGAGCGGTGTATTTGTACGCACATGGCAACTAAAGCACACACCTTGCACTAGTACGATGGTCGTTGGTGATGACAGAGAGGCGCCAGTCCTTGGTGACTGTGTGGGACGGCTCACACTACCCGGCTTCACGACTAGTTTGCGCCTCACCGTGATTGATCTCATGGATCTGTTTGACGTTGTTCTCGGAGACCAGTGGCTTGTGCACCACAAGCCAATTAGGTGCTTTGAATCAAAGACACTGCAAATAAGCATTGGAAGGAGAATGGTCACCTTGTCTCCAATCCCATAAATTCAGTTACCGAAACGAAGGCTCAATCAAGCCTCTCGGCGCTCCAAGTGGAACATCTACTTCAACAAGGGTGCCATTTTTTTCTTGCAACCTTAAAGAAAATGGACGACGAGACAGAGGGTGAGGTTCCCCAAGGGTTCGCGAACATGCTCTCAAAATTCTCAGATGTTTTTGAGGCACCGCCGGATGGGCTACCAACTCGACGAACGGTCGGACATACCATTCCATTGGAGCCCGAGGTTGTGCCTCCCTTTCAGTCTGTGTATTACTTGAGCCCAACAAAACGGCAAGAAGCGGAAGCCCAAATCAAGGAGTACCTCCGAAAGGGTTGGATTGAGCCAAGCTCTTCACCCTTTGGAGCAAGAAAGATGGAGGCCTTAGGATGTGCGTGGACTATCAGGCATTGAACAAACTCATTGTAAAAAACCGGTACCCGCTCCCGCACATCGAGGACCTATTTGACCAGCTTCATGGAGCGAAAGTCTTCATGTCTCTAGATCTATTAGAGGACTTCCATCAAATCTGGATCACGGAGAAGGATGTACCCAAAACGACATTCTGAACTCATGTCGGACACTATCATTTTCGGATCCTCTACTTTAGACTGACAAATGCACCTACAACATTCCAAGCATTGATGAACAATATCTTCCGGGAACACCTCGGCAAGTTTGTCCTGGTGTATCTTGACAACATCCTCATCTTCTCCAAGAACCACGAAGAACACGAGCGACACCTGAGAATGGTGCTTGAGATTCTTCACAAGAATCGCTTTTTTGCCAAGAGGAGTAAATGCAAGTGCTCGCAGCCAGAGTTGGAGTACCTTGGCCATGTCATTAGTGGCGAGGAGATGTGGGTGGACCCTTGCAAGGTGCAGGTCATGAAAGAATGGTCTCAACCCAAGAATGTTGGTCAGCTCCGCTCTTTGCTTGGACTCGCAAATCACTTCCGGCAGTTTATGAGAGGTTACTCCACGTTGGTGAGCCCTCTCACTTCCCTGGTCCGGAAGGCAAGCACATGGGTTTGGTCAGCAAAATGCACTGAGGCTTTTGAGGCTGTGAAGGCGATCCTGATCTCCGCACCGGTACTTGCACTCTAGGATCCAAAGAAGCTGTGGGAGGTACGTTGTGATGCATCGGTTACAGGGTTGGGAGGCGTGCTGATGCAAGACGGCCACCCTGTTTCCTACAACAGCCGCAAGTTCTTAGATGCAGAGACCAGATATACCACTTGGGATCAGGAAATGCTGGTAGTCATGCATGCTTTCAAAGTATGGTATTGTTATCTTGAAGGTGCCGAGGGACAAATCACGGTGGTCACAGACCACAATCCTCTCACGTACTTTCAGATACAACCGAACCTTTCACGACGATAGGCGCGGTGGAGCGAATGCTTGAGTCGCTTCACATTCATTTGGTAGTACAAACCAGGACGGGCTAACATGGTAGACCCATAGAGTCAAAACCCAACACACATGAGCCTCATGCTAAGCAATCATGAGATCACAAACTGCCACTTTGCCGCCATTGCGGCGGAGACAACATTACACACAAATGCACTCCGCCCACCCCACGACCATGGGTCAGTGTGAACCCTTTCAACAAATACATTTGGATGGGCTACACTATGGACCCCTTGTTTTTTGAGCCAAAGAACATTGAACGCCATGGCCTCGTGGAGGCTGCTAGGTTGTACTAGCATGGCAAGCAGGTGGTGGTCCTCGATGTCAACAACTTACGAAAACAGATCATGTTCGAGTTTCATAATCCTCCTTCCTCAGGTCACATTGGATCGAAAAAGACAAGCCATGCTCTGGCTTAGCACTACTGGTGGCCAGGGTGGAGCAGTGGCATCAGGAAATACTACATGATGTGTGATCCGTGCCTTTGCGACAAGAATTCGAACAAGGCACTTGCAGGGCTCCTCCAGCCTCTGCAGCTTCCTGACAACCCATGGGAGTTGGTGGCCATGGATATCATCGTGGGACTCCCGGAGACCAAGAATGGCCATGATGCCATCTTGGTCATTGTGGACAGGACAGTAGGAATAGCTTACTTCATGCCCACAACAACTCGCGTCATAGCGGAAGAGACTGCGCGGCTTTTCTGTGACGGCGTTATCAAGTACCACGCCATAGCAATCCGCATCATCTCCAACCGTGATCCAAGATTTTCCAGCCGGTTTTGGCTTGCATTGCAAAAACAGTTTAGAACGCGATAAAGCATGTCCTCGGTATTTCATACCCAAACGGATGGACAAACAGAGCGCATGAACCGCACACTCGAGGAAATTCTCCGCATGTACATCGACTCAACAATGGAGGATTGGGACGACTATTTGGCCCCAGCCGAGTTTGCCATGAACCATATGGTCAACGATTTGACTGGTTTTACCTCATTCTACCTCAACCACAATCGGTATCCCGTCGTACCTGCTTCAATGGTGAAGTGCGGGGGCTGCGATGATCAGGTGTCCTCCGCCCGGGTCTTTGTCGAGTGCATGAACGCCATCTGGTGGGATGCCAAGGCTCATTTGGATGCGGGTCGACAACGCCAGAAGGCCTATGCTGACCAGAGACGTCGTGAGTTGAAGTTCTCTATTGGAGGTCATGTGCTTTTAAACATACAAAATTTGTGGCCGAAAACGCTAGGTGCACGAAAAATGTTTGGGACCCTTCACAATTACACACAAGTTGGGAAGTTTGGCCTCTTGGTTGGCTCTCCCACCAGCCATACGCATCCATGATACCTTTCACGGGAGTCTCCTTGCACCCTACACAGTAGAGGGGTCTGTTCATCCAACCCTTCTTGCTGTCCTCGTCGCGGAAGGCCAGTGTGAGGTGCACCACATCCTCCAACACAGTGAGCGTAATTTGCACGCACGAGTGGTTAAGGAGTACCTCATCCACTGGGCCAGTTGTGGACCTGACCATAACACTTGGGAGTCAGAGTCGCGAGTGCCAACTGCGGCAATTGCGGAGCAGTGGGAGGAACTGGCTGTCCGTCGGAACAAGCGTGCTCTTGGGGGTACCACCCCGGCATGAGTCCCCTTGAGAGGATAACGGCACTGGCCCTTGGGCTGATCTTTGGCTTACTCTAGACAGCCTATCACGGGGACGCTTGTTCACTTGTCCCAAAGTTGCTTCATGTAAAGGGGGAGGAAGAGTGGCCACTGTTTCTTCTTTTGAAAGCTGAACAATTTCTGAATTCTGAAATGTGCTGAATCATGATGTTATCCTCTCCATGCACTGGAACTTTTATCATCAATGATAGATGATCATGTACAAACTATCTCTTCACAAAAGACAAAACCGAATCGAGGACAATTCGTGGCAAAAGGGGGATGAATGTAACACAACAAACTTTTAGAACAGAACCTAAAATTTTACAGTCAGGAAAGACTGTTGCAATCACTACCTGATTGCAACAGTCCATGGACACTGTTCTGTGACCGACACCATGAGGTCGCGTCAAGCTTGAGGCAAACGCGTGAAGCAAAGAGTAGAAATCGAATCCAAACAAACATGGTCACAAAGTTTCCACCGTTGTTTCTAACGGAATAATGACTGATTACAAATAATAATCAAAATAAAAACTTCGTAAAGAAACATCAAAGTAGCTTGGAAAGCCGTCGTGAGCCATGACGACTCGGCAAGGAAAGGACCACTCCGACGAGGACAGTCATTCAGTTTTACAACGCGAACGTTTCCGAGCTCGCCGAAGCCTTTTGACGCTAACTTCGAGTATCCGCATTTTAGGCCAAACTAGGAAAAACAAACCAACCAAAGACTCAACCTGTTTTTGTCAAAACTCCGTTCACTTTCAACTTCAATGCAAATTTTCAACGAAAGTTAGATAGAACTCCGCCTTTGTTCAGTGGGAACCTCCTAGGCCATGGTACTACAAATCCTGGAAGGTGCCCAAACCTTAATGAAACTGACAACCCGTGAACCCACAACCCCCACCACCCGACAAGGGAAATTTACCAAAAAACATTTTTCTTCTCCATTTCAAGGACAGTATTGGGTATGACGCAAAAATGGTGGCAGTCAACGCTCGTGATGCAAAACTCAAAAACTTAGCTCTAAGCGTTATGCCGAACGCAAATGGTGAACATGTAGAAGTTGCAATGAAGAACGTGATTTAGATTTTGGAACACTCGAGCAGTTTGTAACTAGCCGTAAGCGTAACTCGATGACAAGTGTCGAAATGATCAAACATATGTGTAGAAGTATCGAGTTACGAATGAGGCATAGTCGGGGTCATTGGGTCGGCGTCGTAGCCGAGCCATGTGACAAGATATCATATCGTTTTGCCTCGGCATTGATGGTCGAGGATATCCTTGATGACGTACCCTGTGTCCTCATCCACTTGAACTGGAAGAGAGGGAGGGATATCTCTGCTACGAATGTTCTCTCCGGGTCTCAGTAGTTCTAGAGTCTACAGACAAGGAATACCATGTTGTGATTAGTGGTGTTCCAATCAACCTGTATAGTTTACTGTGACCTCTCAGTCGTGTCCATGCCGGTGTAGATCCTTGATACGCACCCAGGCGGTACTGGTGCGTCGTCTGGTGGTGGACCACCAGCTTAAAGCTGACCGACGACCGTCCTAGAGCTCTGGACCCTGCCTAGGACCTCATGTCGGTCGCATGACCTCAGGTCGTCGTGTTTTTCATCGTATGCACCTGCACAAGCTGAGGTCATCACGTCATATTGTTCATCATGACAAGCTACAAAGAGTGATGACATTGGAATGTGCTTGTGGTCACTCAATGTGAGGTAAATTTTATACGATGTAAAACATGAAGAATGTCTTTACATTATTTGTGCAAGATTGGTGAATAAATCCAAAACAAATTTCCATAGAAAACCTCAATCATTGGCCAACATTGCTAAGGAATGCCACTACAAACATCCTCACACTCGTGCTTGATTCTTATGCTAGATACTTGTATCTGATACTTGTGCCCACTACTAGCGCCTGATGCTTTATACTTGTGCCTCATACTTATGCCTAATACTTGATCCTGAAAATTGTGCTTGATACTGCCTGGTACTTATGTGATATTTGTGCCTCATACTTGTGCCAGGTGCCTGTACCTTACACATGTGCGTGATGCTTGGCTGTGCCATGTGAGAAGGTGATGGTATGTTTTAGTAAGGGATGGGAGTAGACGCCAAAACCGTTGTGTCATCAGGGCATGGTTGCATGGAAGCCCTGCTATATATCTTTCATGGAAAAGGGATGAAGGAATGAAGAGCCCCCCTTTGTAGCATTGCATATGGGAAGGTGCAAAGACAAGGACATAAAGTGATAGGCAGTGCTAAAAAAGGAGGGAGATGGTGAAGAAATGCTTGGTACTGAAAAACTTAGTGAGTGGAATGAGAAATGGCAATTAGTACATCTAGGCCTCCCCTATCAACCAGACGTGCATGCATCCACAAAGCCAGATTGCTAGCCTAGTGATATGCATATAAATTTCCTACCAATTCCAAAACAAAACCAAAATGATCCCTACAATTGTACGAGCTGTTGGGTGATGCAATGGATGGATTTTTGTCATTTTATTGAGACAACTTGGCTCAAGGAGTGTGATACGGCGGATGCAGCTGTACCTACACATGCCGACGTTCGACCTGTAGCTGACAGCCAAGCAATAGGTGTGTCACGTGTAGCAGGTGCCTTTGTAGCAGCCGTTCCTATAGCCCCAAACAATTTACGTGGGGACTCATTGTCTTGCGTCCACACCTTGCCAGCAGCCTGTCGCCAGGCGACACTTGGGTCGACGACTGATGTAGAGGACATCGACTTGTGCGACCAGTAGGCGCAACTCCACTCCTTCCCACAGGATGAGACCGCAAGGCTTTAGGAGGCTGTGGCTCATGCCGACGCGCACACGATCGAGGTCCACTGTCAAGTTCATTCTGGGTCTGACCGCCTACATGCCACAGATGTAGCCAGCTAGTCGGCTCCCGCGTCAGAGCTCATCAAGCTCCACACACGCCTCGACTATGTGGAGGCCACGAGACAATGTGTAGGTAAACAGTTGGAGGCCATACACCAGGTGATTATTTTAGAGCAGGCCCTCAGTACTACACGTGTCCCATCACAAGGTGATGACTACAACAGGGACGGCGACGACAGCAACAACGGCGCTCCGGGGTGAGGCTATCTGCGAGCACATCCCACCCGCATCGTCGTCACCCTTGCTAAGACTGTGTAGGGGTATGTGGTCATGGGAGATTTGTGCTCCCTCCTCAGGGATTGTGTTGGGAGCAGCCATCTGCTTTGCTCGTGCTGTCAGCCTCTACAGCTCAGGGATAGTGTGTGGAATTTGACCTGACACCCTTATGATGGTAGTATGCTTAGCTTGGATTTGGCATGATGTTCTGGTTGAGGCTATGCTGGTCGAGACTCGCGCACCTGGTGACTTATACTGGTGTGACGTGGAGGCCCATTGCCTCCATGTGTTACGTATGCTCCATGCATGCGAGCAGGTGTGGTCGAGACCCGGACCCCGGAGGCATGTTCCAGGGTCATGAGGAGACCTTGTTGCTTTATACCTCTTGTGTGATACTTGGCACATGGGTGTGTGATTCATGTCTTACACGGTCAAGACCCGGGCAGTTGGTGAGTTACACCACAGTCACGGGGAGACCTTGTATTGTCATTGGTGTTTACGACAGACAGTGAGAGTAGCCCCTCACTCGTCATTGTGGTGAAGGCTGTGTCAACCAGAGGGACTATTGGTTTGTGTAGCTTCCACCCGTCACGAGCGACGACCCTGGTAATTATCCGTATACCACGTGCTGGTGGTATGGAGAAGCAATATTGGAGAGCAGGACGACATCATCCCTAATGCGGACGCAACTTACGCCAGAGCATCGACAAGTGGTGGCGCCAGCAGCTGTGCACTAGGAGCTGCCAGACAGCAACCACGACATCGCGAATGCTTGCCGGGGTCATTTGCGATTTCTGTACAGACTGTAGAGTTTTCTCGATGGACTGGCTCTCGAGCCCAATTTGCATATTTTGCATTGTATGTCCACCGATCGATACAATACTTGCGCACGTGACCATTCGTGGTGTCCGGCTTGAGATTCTACATCTCTAGGTTCAGACAGTGACGCGTTTGGAGACATGTGTGCATGTTTATGGCCAAAACAGTGGTTTTGGGCCGGTTTTAGGACAAACTCACACTGTCGCGTGCGTCACCCGTCGTGCGTCGCGGCACCTATTTATATTGTATGCTCGTGAGTTGTCATCTCTTTCTGTAATTATATTCATATTTGAGCTCCCTGACACTCTGTATGTGTCCCTACCTAGACCCTTGTAGTTTCGTGCATGACTTGTGACTTTCATCACACAATGACTCAGCACGGATGCTTAGTTTACTCTCAAGCGCTTAGGAAGGTTCCTTGAAGTTTCTCAGTCTCATAATTTGAATTTTAGAAGGTAGTAGAAAAAAGGTCGTTACCTAAGGTCAACATTGTTTTTGTACAAATAGACAAATTGTCCATGAAGTTTTGCCTTGGTAGTAAAATAGACATACCCCCCATGTGGATGCTTGTTGTCTCTCATTATAGATGATTTACTACCACATTTGCGGTGGGAAACCACTATCGATGGCCTACCTGTGGGCCTCTGTCCATTCGAAAAGCCTGAATCTCAAATATGTTTATGGATATATGCCTCTCACCATAAAAAGAAGGCAAAGAAAGTGCGAAAAAATATCGGTTGATGTATCAACCGAACCCCGTGCGGCCGACACCCCAATTGGTGCAACTATCTTTGGCTACTTATCGTTGGTGAAGTCCAACGAGGACTGAGAACCGAATGATTGCGGCAAACGAAACGGACCCCGTCACACCTCCACCGAACCCCCCAGCCTTCCGCAGTCCCGTCCCGGCCGCTCGATGTCCATTAGTGCAACCGTCGCACACCACTGTCGGGCATTGTGCGGAACAAACTGTGAAAGTACCGCTCAACCATTTTCGTAGAAGCTATCTGAATGAACAAGTTCGATGATGCGAAGTCGTCACGTAATAGACAAGACATTGGAAGGAAACTTCAATATAAAACCCCTAAAGATAGTCATCGACAAAAGGCAGCCAAATGCTTACATATTTCATAGAAGAATGAAAACATTACACTTATTCTGTTCTATTCTATCCGCCAGATTGCAGGCAAACAAGAAAACAAACCCAGTGAGGAATCCGGAGAATCCTAAAACATCATTAAAAAACTATCCATTATTTGAGTGTAGCGTGGCAATGCCACGCCGACCAGTCGAGGAGCTACATGGCTGAAGCCGGGTCACCTGGGACTGTGGGCGGTGAGACGGGATGGCTTGAGGGCCGGAGACCCTCAAGCACAGCGGTTTTGGCCAAGTCGGCCAAGGATTCCGTCGAATCCGTTACATTGGTATCAGAGCTCCAGGGCTCGAATCCCACGTCGGGATTACCGGAGATGCTGAGGCGGCTCTCACTCCTAGCGGGGAGGAGTGTAGCGTGGCAGTGCCACGCCGACCGATCGAAGGAGCCACGTGGCTCGAGTGGGTTCACCTGAGAATGTGGGTGGTGAGACGGGATGGCTCGAGGGTCGGAGACCCTCGAGCACTTGCGGTTTTGGCGTAGTCGGCTAAAGATTTTGTGGAATCCTCGGCATCGACGGAATTCCCAACGTGGAAGTCTCGTATCAATGTAACGAATCAGACGAAATCTTTTGGTGACAATGCCAAAACTGCGGTACTGAAGGGTCCCGGGCGACCCTGCTAGAGCCACGTGACTACTTGGACCGGTCGATAGTGGCATTGCCACGCTTCACTCCCCCCGGTAGGAGTGAGGAGCCGCCTCGACACCTGATGCGATAGAACTTTGTAACCCGTTGCACAAGAAATGTGCAACCCGATAGGGTACCTCACCCCAACATATGGGGGAGGCCCAAGCAGGTCACGCCGCGGCGTGACCTGCTTGGGTCACGCCAAGAGCCACGACCGGGCGGTACTGGGTAGTACCAGCCCGTTCCTTACTCACCACGTGGCTTCTCCTGGGTCTGCTGTCACGTGACGCTTTCGCAGGTGCATGAGGGCCACCTGTGCCGTCGGTCCCACCTCCGCAAACAGAAGTGGGTCCGACGGTGCGAACTGTCAAACTCACAAGGACTGTCCCAAACAGCATAACACGATCACGAACCAGAAAAGGAAAAAATCGACTACATTATCTTGGCAAGTAAAGCACCTGCCACAAAATGTCGAAGCGATGCCATAGCCCCGAAAGCATAGCTTTCACAATTTCGAACTCGAGCGTTCGAGATTGCAATACGTCTCGTTCAGCAAACAACGATAAAAATGACAGAACATCTCACAGCAACATTTGAACAACCGAGAGTAGAAGTGAACTCACTTCATCTATTTTGTCTCGAGTTCAGCGAACACCCACAGCTTACATCGACAACAGAGGTATTTACGAATTATACCCATGAACAATTGACGAGAGAAACAGATTTTGGACACTCGTAAGGCCAGGAAAGGGAGGACAGACATACCCCAAACAAACGTTTTGTGATAGGTCTACGTCAGGGACAGAAATGTTTGTGTTTCTGCACAAAAGACACCAGAAACAGGACAGAAATTATGACCATACGGTGTTTTTTACACAACAAAATGAATAATGTGTACCTGAAATACATAATACTATAATTTCATCCATCCAACTATGTGTTCAAATATAATTCCATCCAAATCCGTATCAAATTATATTCCATCAATTTTCATAACTCAAATCCTTATTTTTTATGCACAACTATATCTATATATCTATATCTATATCCATACATGTATATTCTCCATAACTTTTTATGTTAATGTCTACTTCTATGGCATTATCTATATCTATATCTATATCTATATCTATATCTAAATCTATATCTATATCTATATCTATGTATATATCTATATCTATACCTATATCTATATCT